>JAGDQP010009261.1:28901-59898 GCA_022664845.1 Lepisma saccharinum
CATTTTGACGCGCGCTCACACAACACTGAGTCAACTCATCACAACTATCTGAACAGTGTTTGTAGTACGCAATCTCATCGTTTGAACGCCATCTCGTTGAACCCGATCGGACTTATACAACGCGAGCTACAGATCACTGAAGCCATCTATTGGCAAAATAATGGATTACTTTTTACTACACCAGATATTTGGAAAGACTAGCTATACGAAAAGCAAGAACATGCTGTACAATATTTTAAACTGTGAACAGAGTAGATTCTTTCCTTATTCATGACTTCAGTTCTCATTTAAGTTCAGAGATCCTTACGCCGTATCCAAAAGTTCTCTCTTATCCTGGCTAAGTCATACGGTGGAAGAGCATAGACTGTATGACCAACTTACGGTCGAATCTGAAAACAGAAGAGATCATAGCGACATATATTTTTCTTATAAGGCTGTGGCTCAGTCGGTAGAGCATTGGTTTCGCATTCGGAGAGTCCTGGTTTCGAACACAACGACTGAGATTTTTCGAAGATTCTTTCTCTCGTCATACCAGGCTAATGCCGGGATCGTACCTTCGAACTTGACCCTGGCTGACTTCCTTCCCACATCTCTCTCCCTTGCTGTCATTTGTAAATGGACTTGATAATTCTATGGACAAAAAATTTGACGCCATATCTTAAGATACTATTTCTGGAATCCGCAGAGATGTTTCTCCGTGTGTAGAATCAAGTAACGGAATTTAAAATATGTATGAATGATTTCAGTTGAGTTCCTAAGAAAAATTATTATTTTTTCGAGTATAGAAATCAGAACAATATTTTCGACAAAGGTGCGTTACGTGATTGTGCATCTCTCTGCAAGCCAAAAAAATATATACGATATTTCATTGCATTTAGTTTTGAAATATAAAAAGTGATTTATATACATGCGTCATAGCTTTTCTCCATAACTGTACTGTGAGTCGATTCAGACTAATAAATCCACATATAACTTGTATGTCTACAGAAATGTATTTACATTCGATACTGAACATGACACTTCGGTGAGAAAGCTAAAAAATCGATAATGACCGACATTTAAACAAAGATGAATTTCAGTTACATTTGACTAAAAGACCAAGAGTGACCAATTTGGAAAATAACTGAGTCGATTATTATGAGGGGCGTCTCGAAAGTATTTTTTTTTTTTTTTTTTTAATGTTGCAGATAACGTCAGAACAGGATTTTGGTGGTGCTGTAGTAAAGGTTGAACCTTCCCGCTAATGCCCTGTTAGTTTAGTTGTCGTGCGAAAGATGGCAGCAGCAGGGCAGCCTATCAAAATGGCGTCTGAAATAGAAGTACATACGAAACAGAGGTGAGTTATTGAATTTCTGACTGCCGACCAAATTGCACCCTTTCACATCCATAGACGCTTGTTAAAGGTGTACGGAGACGATACAGTGGATGTGAGCACAGTGAGGCGGTGTGTAGTGCGTTTCAACGACAGTGAAAATTACGTTCACAACAAACCACGTCCTGGCCATTCCTGCTCATACCAAGCCGCCGTAGAGCATTGGCGGAGCATTCGATCCCAGCGGCCGACCATCCTGACAGGTTTTTCCTTAGTCAGAACAGGCACAATGGCACCTTCAACATAGGCTCTGGTCGAATCCTTTCTCCTTCCCTATGCCAATCTGAGCCTTAGATGTTTAAAGGTCATAAATAAAATTCAGAAACGAGCAGCACATCCGTAATGATCGGTGAATTGCAACCAGCGAAATATGTCGGCTATAATACACTAGAAACGATGTAGGCAGCGCTGTATTATCGCAAAGTTTGTTCCGGGACCTTTACATAGGACTAGAAAAATTATGGAATGGAAATCTGTCAGGACCTGCTGCACTACTTTGAGGTTGTAGGTGTCAACAACCTAGACAGCATCTTCACCGGGTATGAGACATGATGTCACTCACCTCTACGAGCCGGATGTCAATGGGTGCAATTTATTCGGCAGTGAGAAATTCAATGACTCACCTCTGTTTCGTACGTACCTCTACGCCACGACACCATTTTGATAGACCGCCCTGCCGCTACTATCTACGGCACAAGCAAACTACCAGAGCATTAACAGGAAGGTTCAACCATTACTATAATACAACCCAAAATCCGGTTCTGACGTCACCTACAACGATAAAAAAAATAATTGAAATCATTATTTTAGATATGCCTCTCGTAGAAAATATCCTTTGACAAAGTCGAAATTAGTTTACCATTCTTCTGTCGAGGACACCGTAGGGAACTGGCGTACGCTGGGCATCTTGATTATAAAGATTCTTAGCCACGACATGCAGATGAGCTTGTTGCTGCATCTGTTGTGGGCTTTGGACTCCGAAACAGACATGCGAACTGAAATGGAAAGAAGAAAAATTATTTTTAAAAAAAAATGAAGAGTACAAAAATCAATACAAACATTCAAGACATTGAATACAAACTTGATTCAAATAAACCTCCTGAAAGAACGAAAGCTAACGAAGAAGAGAAGGAGTTCTTCAATCAATCTTAGATCGATCAGTTACTAAATCGAACTTTACAGTGCTTATTATTTGCTAAATTAGTAGACTGTGTTGTTGCTCCAATTTTGAATTTAAAAACCTTTTCTAAGGCTATCACGTGCTGGCTTACTACATACAAAAAATAAAGGTAAAATTAAGTCTTAGACTTTCGCAGATCATGCAACTAAGACTATAGTCTTGTTGCTCATTAGAAGTTAATTTCTTATTTACGTTAAACCAATCCATCCCATGATATGCGCAACGAGATTATGGAACAATGATTTGCTTACGTGCAAAGTAAAATAACTATGTACTATTAAACATTATATTAACGTTCAGAACCCATTAGGTTCTCTGTCAAAATATAGAAAGAATAAAGGGGAAAAGGTAATGAGAATAAAGGAGACTCATTTACACTAAAGACTAAATCAGGGTTCCTGTACGTCGATTTTAAAAGCTTATTAAAAAAAAAAAAAACTAACAGGTTCGACACGTTAATATAACGTTTTAACAGTGTTCAATTACCTGACCTTACACTGTCGTCACGGAGGTTAAAACTGTTGCGACGGATAATTTCAACATAAATTTACATTCTCACGCTTTACCCAGACACATTCATATTCCGTTTTACATTGCATTCCGATTATTTGGAACGTAAAAAAAATTCGATCAATTTTTAACAGTGTGGAAATTTAAAAAAAAAAAAAATCATTCACTTTTATATATTTAATTTTCCAGAAGCACAAAGTTAAGAAAATAAGATGTTTTAAAAAAAAATTATTATTCGTGTTTACCAATATCTACTGATTTGGTGATTTCTTACGCACAAAACAAAGATAAACTCTTGCTCTTAATTTCTTCTTTAATTTAACAGTAGTTAGTGTAACATATGGGTACATTTAGTGAAGGAATGAAGTACCAAAACTAAAATATACAACATTAGTATTCCACCAAATTGCCAGTGTTACTTCATTAGAAAGCATGGTATTCTAACTTAGTGATCTTCGTTATGTTTTCAGCTAATACAGTAGACTTTCTGTAATTCGAACTTTATTTTGTTTTTGTTTTTTCACATATTAATATTCGATGAATCATGAAGAACTTTTAATATGCCTCCCTTTCAAGATTACTGTTTTTTCAAGTTTCCAACTCACTTCTCCAAGTAATGATGATGTGACTGAGTGACATTACTGTTCCTCGGAGCAGTGAACCGTGTGCGTGTATTTGTGCGTAGGCTAAGTTGCGTGACGTCGCATCTGCTTCCGCACCTGCTCTACACTATTACCCTTACTTATTTCTGCGGAAAGCAGTGTTCTGGTCCATGTCATGAAAATTCCATAAGAATGGAAACTTTGTCAAAAGGTTCTAAATGTCATCTTTGGGAAATAACGGCAATAGGTCATAAAGAGCAGCACTCAACGGTGTAGCACGGTATCTTTATGCACTTAGTACAAGGGTTCAATTATTTTTAGAGTTCTTTTATGAAATATTACAACACTATAATTCATGATGTACAAGAGTGCTTTGTTAGCTAACGTACATGTAGTTCATATTCGTAATTATTACCGAAATATGGAGTGCGTCAGTTAAACTATTTTTCCATTATTGAATCGTGTTCTAATTGGCAATAAGCTTTAGTTGTATCAGAACATGTTGAATAAAATGTATTCATTCATACAAAAGTATATAATCCAGCAAACTTTTTTTACCTTCCCTGTAAAATGTCCATTTTCGCAGTAAGAATGTATGACATCTCTACCTTTCATTTTTATTTAATATACCAAGTCATTATTACAGTGAAATGGACACCGAAGAATGAGATGCCACAGTTTCGTTTTTCTTACAGAGCTATACAAATGCTGTTCAAAAAAAAAAAAAAAAAAGCGCTTCTTTCTTATACGCAAGTCCCACGATAAGGTATTACGATGAACTGCTTCGTAACCTACGAAAGATCTGATACAGGAAAAGAATACCCGGTGGAAGCTAAAGTAATACTCAAATTCGAGCAAATAGGGATTTACGTCGCACGTAATCTTGAGAGATATTAAACTCGAATTTTCATTTTTCATCTCTAAAAGTAATTTGCGATTCGCAGCTACAACCTTGCTTTACGGTAGTTGTGTATTATTTGCTCTTGACACTATTTGCATAACATATTTTGAACAACGTTTCGCTATTTTCTTTCTTTTTTTTTTCATAAAATATCCACATTAATGTACCACTGTGATCAACTACGACTATTTATCTAAGGCTAAATTAGACAGATATAGTAATTTAGCAACGTTGGTTTCATTCCGACCTTGTACTTGTGTCACGTCCGTCAATTAAGTCAAACATTGCCAATTTCGTTTGTTTAGCTAACTTCAAATTTGGTGGCACTGCTCCACTTAAATCGAGAAAGTTAGGTTATGTAAAGTTTGGTTAGTTTACGTATGTAATTAATAATAAATAACGTTACATCGCGAGCTTTGAGTAAGCACCTCAGTGGAGAATAAGATAAATTCTTTAAGTTGAGGGTGGCCTGAGTCTGTGATGCTTAAAGGCCATAATAAATTCTAATCAATTTGTGGGAACTGAGCATACTGGATGGGATGCTGTGGAAGTAGACTCGATTTCGTTAGGTTAGGTACGATCAGGTTTCGTCTTTCTATCTGTGTGACCTCTGTCAAAACACTTTCACTTACCTTCAATCATCTACCCCGTATCAGCGGCTATCGATTGCTTTTAACCAAATTCTTTCTTACCTGCTAACAAGTAGACCTCTGAGAATCGTTGTCGTTTCCCCATTGGAATTTAATACGAGAAATATAATTCTCAAGCGTCGAAGTGAAGAAATTGCGCATTTTTACTCCATTCCTGTCTTCACTAGTCCCGTAACAAATATGGTAGATAACTGGCCCACTTTATACTACTGCATTAAGGTCGTTTTATATTTCTCATGATCAAGGTTGTCAACAGGAATAAATAGGGTTCCTTATGAAATACAGAATTTTCTTTCACCATTTTTAACGTAAACTAAATTTTCCTAACTTAAAATTAGTAATGCTTACGGTAGACCAGTTCCTTACATTCCACAATCATTTTGCTCTTCACATCTTTTAAAAGAAAGTACGTATACCTCAACTTCATTGCCCCAAACAAAGATGTGTTCGTTTATCGCCTACCATATGCATACTGGTCAACGTAATTTCACAGCTTCAATCGAGGCCATACTTTAAGAGACGCGTCCGAAATGATACTAAAGTACCTTTATACGCTAGGTACAAACTGATATTGTACGTTCTGTGTGATTGAAATAAATTACAAAGCTATTAAAGGACTGCTTCACTATAATTTCATGGCCCTTTTATTCATTTTTAGGAATTTCATATTTTTCCTCCTCATTTTTTGGCTTTAGATTCAACATAATTCGTTAACTGAAGTTATGTTGGGAACTTAAGCTAACGTAAACCTAACCTAACCTCACTTAACATAACCAAGAAAATTTGCAAATAGTGAAAAAAGTAAGAATTGAAGCTTTCCTGGCGGCGAATATTATAGAGATGTTCTCGGGATATCAGCCAGGTGAAGTCCGACGATAGAGCCGACGTTTCAAGTTCGTCGACTGAAAGGAAAGGACTGAACTTTGCTCCAGTTCCTAAGAACATACCAACAGCAGATATAATCTCCGGCATAGAACAAGCAGTACATTCTCTACCAGCAGAAGAAGCAGAAGAAATCCGCCAGGACATAAGTTTGGCCCTAAAAAAGGGCCAGATTGCCTAAATCTAACATGACCAAAGATGAAAGAACAGCACTTAGGAATCTTCGTGAAGACGCCAGCACCACTGTATTACCAGCAGATAAAGGAAACGCCACCATACTCATACCTACTGAAGCCTACAAGAAGAAGATGTCAGATTTACTCAACGACTCGGCCTATAGACAACTCAAGAAAGATCCCACCGCCAGTATTGAACGTAGAGTTGCCATCCTTCTGAAGAAGGCAAACTTGCCAGAAGAAATACGCAAGAAAATCACGTCACATAACTGCCAACCACCGAGACTCTATGGACTACCGAAAATACATAAGACTGACATCCCAATGAGGCCCATTGTCAGTGCAATTGGAAGCCCAACTTACCGACTGGCCAAGTACCTCACTTCCCTTCTTCAACCCTTGGTGGGACAGTGTGAACACCACGTCAAGAACTCATATGAATTCGTGGAAATACTGAAGACCATACGTATTTCTCCAGATGACATCCTAGTCAGCTTCGATGTGGTCTCTCTGTTTACCAAGGTTCCAGTACAGGACACGTTGCTTTTACTCAGCGAGCACTTCCCGCCGGTGATTGTAGATTTATTTAAGATAACATTAACTTCCACATATTTCCTCTTCGACGGACAGTACTATGAACAAACAGACGGCGTCGCCATGGGATCACCTCTCTCACCAGCAGTGGCAAATTTTTTCATGGAGAGTTTCGAGCAGAAAGCACTAGAATCAGCACCATTAAAACCATCATGTTTCTACAGATACGTCGATGATACATTTGTCATTTGGCCACATGGTAGAAATGCGCTACAGTCGTTCCTTGAATTTCTCAACAATCAACACAGCAACATTAAGTTCACCATGGAAACAGAAACGGAGGGCTGCATACCATTTCTAGACATCCTCATTCGTCGCAAACCTGATGGAAGTCTGGGCCACAGTGTTTATAGGAAGCCTACCCATACCGACCTCTACCTTAATGGAAACAGTTTTCACCATAAATCGCAGCGCAATACAGTCATCAGCACACTTGCACTTAGAGCAAAAGCCATCTCAGACCAAGAAAGCCTCCCTAGTGAACGGGCACATCTCAAGAAGACCTTACTGCAGAATGGATACAAGAAAGATGACATTCGTTTGGCCCTAAAAAGGACCTTTTCCAGCAAGAAGAAGACCACCCCAGAAACTGAAGATCCAGTCAATATTGCAGTCCTGCCCTACACTGGTAAACTTTCTGGAAAGGTTGCAAGAATCCTGAGGAGACACAACATCAAAACCATTCACAGACAGCCGTCAAAAATCAGAAACCTACTTCGTCCAGTTAAAGACAACTTGGGTCTTAAGACACCAGGAGTATACTGCATTCCTTGTGAATGCGGAAAAACATACATAGGACAAACAGGACGGACAGTAGAACATCGATGCAAGGAGCATGAAAGATACATAAAGCTATTCTATCCGGAGAAATCAGGCCTGGCAGAACACAGTATAACAGAAAAACATAGAATTTTATTTTCTGACACTAAAATTATCTCAAAGAGCTCCAATTACTGGGATAGGATAATAAAAGAATCTCTTGCCATACTACAAGAACCTAATAATGTCAACAGAGATACAGGTTTTCAACTTAGTCGGACTTGGACACCAGCCATAAAGAAAACATACATGAAAACGACCAATCAGCGTCAAGCTATAGGCCAACCAATCAGAGACACAGATTCTTAAGCTCCGCCCCCTACCGTTACTATATATAGTACACATGAACTGGTCTCAGTATACTTGCCCTGAAGATGAGAACAATGTCTGTTCTTGAAACGTCGGCTCTATCGTCGGACTTCACCTGGCTGATATCCCGAGAACATCTCTATAGTGAAAAAAGTGTTTTAAAATCTAATGTTGCCCCCCGGTACGGAATTTTATCCGTTATTTTGCATTACTTTGAATGTGAAAAAGAGTACAAAGGCCGATAAGTGATTACTATGTCACCAGTGCCAAACACCACGACGCTAAAAGAGAAGATTACCCACCTTCCTGTATATTAGCAGAAATGGGCTAACTATAGTAGTGACGCACCAATTTTTAGAAATTTACAGGAGGAATTGAGATAATTGTGTGATGTTTGATAGTATTAGGGAGGTAAATATTGATGTTGGTAACATTTGAAGTGAATAATGATATAGTTTTAGTGTGTTTTGAAGATGTTTTAGGACGCACTGAATGTTGTGGCGGAAGGAACTATTTTGCGTAGAGTTAGTTGTTGTCATATGGAAGGCGGTAAGGCAGTGTTGAAACGGCGTGTTTGTGATGATTATGACATTTCTTGCGTTATTGTTATTGAATCGTATGAAAATGACGAGGGAAAGTGCATTTTGAAGGTTATTTAGCAGAGTATTTATGTAAGGAGAGGAAAAGGCCCTGAAACAATTGTACAAGACTTTCTAATGGAAATTGGGAGAGTTAACACGCCTGTGTGCTGAAGGTAAGTGTGAATATGTATCAAAATATATTTCGTAAAGATATATGACCGCACCTAACTTAAACTAACCTCCACGTTTATATGTTCAGTAATTTAAGATAATTTACGAAAAAGGAAAATAAGGAATGTGTTTTAAGTGATTTTAAAATTGGAGTGTCACTACTATAGTAATGCCGCAGAAATTTCCAATTCTCCGATAAATTTCCAACTTCTGTACAAAGTGAACCGCTATTTGCATCCCTAGAAACTTTTTTCTTAATACTTACTCGCATTTACCTATGACTTGTGACCAAAGCATAGGTTAGGTCATTTTCCTAACGTCCGTATCGTCAATTAACTCAGGGTGGCCACTGTTATGGAACCGTGCCTCCCTTAATAACAGTAATACCTAACCTAATGATATTAAATTACTATACTTACATTTTTCTCGCAACATCTGTCTCCCTAAATTGCTCTTTCACCATATTTCTGGTCTATTTTAATGATGTAAAATAGCAAACAGATTTCAACATTTCCTGTTTTTTTTATATAACTGAGACTCCATGAATAATCATAAAATAATCTTTAATATGATCATTATAAACCCCATAAACTATTTTGCGATATTTTTGTTGCTGACCCTCTCCGAAAAACGGCAATGTGGTCCCCTATTCTCTTGAACATAAACTTTTTCTAAGAAAAAGCAATACTGAATGAGGTGGTTAAGTAATGGTATCTTATATTTCACGTACTACAAAATATCAAATTTTACAAGAGAAGATGTATGATCGACTAGGTTCTACAGGTAAAGAATACTCTCCATATTGCGTATTTCGCTGTTGCTCTGTTACTTCACAGATGCCAGGTATATTATGAAAAACTAGTTATTAAATTATGTTTCTTGACCGCGCAAACCGGTATAGAATAAATTACGTTATTTTCGCCAGAAGTCTATTATAATATCTATATCAATTATAATAGGCACGTACAGGAACAAAGTATACATAGATAGTATACTACAATAGTAACTACATTTTTTTAAGTATACATCACACCTGTACTGTAACCCAGTGACACCTGTCATGTTGGTCACCTCTGTTGTCTAATCTTAACCAACTTGCTTAACTTGGTTAAATTGGTTAAGAGCAGTTTCTTTGTATGTTAACGCTGTAGATCACCCCCGCCATCTTGGTACGCACCTTCCATTGATTTACACGGGAATTGTTTTACTTATTTTATGCCTCTCGGATGTAGAATATTTAAGTTCTGCTTTCACAAAATTTGTCTTGGTGGTTATTTTGACTCTTGTATAGTTTTGGTTTGTGAAGTTTCTCCAAATGTATAATTATAATGTATTATTAATAGTTTGCTATATAAATCACAATATGTTAACGGCAAATTATACTGTTCCTGTGTAAAATATTGCATTTCTATAAAGTAGCATGAGTAAAAGAGAACATGACGATAAACTGGGCGAAAACAGAAGTTAAAACTACACTCCTGAAAAGTATAAGACGAGTAAAACAATTCCCATGTTAATCAATGGAAAGTGCGTACCAAGATGGCGGGGGTGATCTACAGCCTTAATTTTGTCGCTTTCTACGCTAGTCCTGCGCTATATATGTGAACATTATTTGTGTAGGTTTGACAGTTAGTGCGTTGGATGTACGAGACCACCAAAATTTCTTCAAGGTAACATATCTCGATTACTTACTATATATTGTAGTCATCCATGTAGGGTAAACCCTTGGAGGAATTAGATTAGAAGGAGACGCCCAAGTTGCAAAATTTTGAAGCTGAAAATGGCCGCCCGTTAATCTTCCAGTGCGGCCATCCACCATCTTGCGTATGGAAGAAAACCACGAAATCCCTATTATCTGTACACCGTACAGATAATATTTATATGAAATCTATATCATATGTTATTATACTTACATTTGTTTTTTAGTCAACGTTTAAATTAACTCCAGGTGCGGTTCAATGAAAAAATCTAGCAGAATAAAAACAGCATAATGAAGAATATTGACATCTGTAGCCGTTAACTGCTTAAGACCTCTGGCCACAGAAGAATTCCTTAATGTGCTCATTAAGGAATTCTTCTGCGAACGCGGCCGATACAACTTTGAGTTCAAAATCCGTTCAGAGCGTGGATGTTCCTCTTCTTTCTTCACTTCTGATTCAGAGGAAGGTAATGACAAACACCATTGGTTCACCTTGTCCAGAGGCCTTACTAGTCCTTTTAAATTTTCCTTCATTTATTACTTGCATTATCCTATACGTTGTATTTAGTCTGGAAACTATACTGGGAGCCCGAACTCTTGGAGCCAAGGTTTAATAGTGTAGTCGCCAAATGCTGTGCAATCAAGAAATACACTATCCCCAAAATCAAATAAAAAGTGTAAAGGCCATCTGGAAGAGAGCAGAGTGCACAATAAGAGGACAGAAGTATAAGTAATACAAAATCTCTGTGCATATCGAGTAGAAAGTACAATGAAATAATTAATTATTGTATTCCTTCGTTCTTCAAGGAACAACCTAGAGTAAACAGAATTAATGATCTACACTGCAACAACCGTAGTTCACAATTGGCTACTACAACTGGTCAACTACTGGTGCAACTACACCTTCACTATCAAAAATGTAAGAACATAGCGCACTAGAGCTTACAAATTACTATCAAATACAATGGACAGCGATCTCGAGGTCTTGACCATTGATGAGTGATACGTTTTGAAAGATTATGACGTAATTATTTAATTAAAGTCTCAGTACTAATCAATGGACAAGATTTCGAGATCGCTATCCATTGTATTTCATAGTAATTTGTAAGGTCTAGTACGCTATGTTCTTACATTTTTTATAGTGCTCTTAGTTTTTGAAATATTTTGAAAAATGTTAAAAACGTGGGGGTTGGAGCGAGGAGCCCTCTTAACGGGACCCATAATTAGAGACCCTCTTTTCCGAGTATTGCCTCTCTGAGGTGCACTCATCATCCTATCGGAAAAGGCAATCCTCACAGTACTCGGTATAGATTGACTCCAATGGGGCCACACAAGATGGCTGCCGATGAACCGTAATTTGGCTTCATGTGATGTCATGTATGTTCTCTCTATTTTCTTCCTAACTCTATGCTACAGAGCTTACTGTCATCTTTGTTAGCCTAAAACAATGTTTTTGATTGGAATAATTGGGTTAACTTGGCGAGACTAAGCAGTGACGTTTAGCTCCATGTTCTTCGTGAAATTGCATATGTAAGGATTTTGTGTACGCAAAACATGACTTGGCCTCTACGTAGTGCTGGTTAGAAGCTTAGCGGTCGATTGTAAAATTGGTGGTAAGAAGTCGGCTTATGGATTAACATACTTCAGTTCAAAACTCGACGGGGTGAAGTTTCTTCTACGTACAAAAAAAAAACATGCTGGAAACTATTATTAATTTATTTCTAATCAAGGGTAAGGTTAGGTTAGAAAGTCATGTTCGGTTCTTTTCTTTTATTTATACGTGATGGAACCATCGATCTCCATTAATACGATACTGGACTGACTGCAGCCATTGAAAATTTCATGAATATGTGAAGCTAGAGAGCGGAGAGGAAACTTAATCTCGTTTGTCCACTTCCAGTCTAAACCAATATGAACCAAATTTTCGATTCTAACTCAGGTTTTTATGCTTGATATCGCTGTGTGGCCCGTTTTTGTATTTATGTCTTAATTCTTGCAAAAAACGTAAATATTATTTGCAATATTTGCTATTGTATGCAGAGTGCGGTATACTCTTACGTGATTAACTCAGGAATTAAGACTTGAATAAAAAACGGGCCACACAGCGATATCAAGCGTATAAAACTGAGTTAGAACTGAAATTTGGTTCACATTGGATTAGACTGTAAGTGGACAAACGAATTTAAATATTTGCTCTGGCGTCTATCTTTCAACACTAAAGGCCGCTTTAGAGGACAGCATTTATGCTACGATGAATCTTACGATTAGCAGTAGTGCCAGAGTGTGAAAGCAAGAATGCTACAACAGGGCAAGATGCTATGGTATAAATCCATAACTTTTTTTATTTTTACCCTGGCAAACTGCTTTCGCTAAGATTTATCGTACGAGAAATTTTATCGTCTAAATTGGCCTTAAGTAGTTACTCCAGTATAGTTTACATAGAGCTCGATGGACGGAACACACTTTTCTTTCTTTTTACTTCGCCGCAGTGGTGATAGATGGCTCTGTAACGGAGCACAAATATTGCTTGCTGTAGGCGGACGCGAGAAAATGTGCTCGGTATAAGCTATAATGCAGAAAACATATCCAATTATTCTTTATTTGTAAAATAGACAAAATAGTAAGATAGACTTATCGCGCTCATCTTTTTTCGTCAGCGCTAAGGAGCACGTGATTTTGAAGCCTGACGCCAGATGACACTTGCTGGTTCTTTCAGTAGTATCTAAGGGAAGCACATGTTTCCAAGGCCCGGCCCACTCTCACGCAGGCGCAGAACTCCTTGAACTATTAGTACCACCGAAAAGCGTTCACTCCGCATTTCGCAGCTTGGCCTGGTGGTCAACGTATCAAAAAGCTGATCCAGAGGTTCCGGGATCGAGCTCTGACGTCGTTACTTTTACATTTTTTTTCAATAAAATTAAACTTTTTTATTTTTTATGTATATACGCATTAGGAAATTTAATAAAAAAAGTGACCAAAGGCATTTGGAATTAGGTAAGTCAGGTTCGGTGTTTTTTTTTATTATTGCACACGCGACTTGAACAGATACATTGTTTCCACGTGCGCTCGCCTTAGACGCAAGTGTTCTTTCGAGTAGTAGCCATCCACTAGAATCATCAAACGCCAGGCTTCAAAATCACATGCTCTTAAGCAATATATATATAAAATAGCTAAGCGGGATAACTATATTTTCATTTAGTTTATAGGTACAATTCATGTTATAACATATCATTGTAGCCCAATTTAAAGTCCTGTTCTACTTTCACCATAAAAATGGTGACTGATAGTATACCTAGTAGTAGAATTATACAGGTTACCCTACTACATAAAATTACAACCAATTTTATTAACCCTAGCAACACCAAGAAGAAGCCATTCTTTTCACTATCTTTCGTTTCTTTATCATTTGTCCACTGATTAATGATAATTAAAATCTTTACAAATTATATATGCAAATAGATTTCATATTATTTCTTCATTTTTACTATGTCTTTATATTTATTTTATTTTCCTGGTGACAATTTTCATCCCATGGTGCTCTATGATGCATACATTCTATAGAATAGCTATGAGTTTATAAAAGAGAAATAAAGTGTTCCATTGTAGAGTTTGATAATCTTATTACTGATCCCTTACGTATTCCACTTCCCACATAAAGGTTGTTTGCCTTGCCTTTACACGCACCAATCTTTATTTGGTCACATGGAGTACCAGGAAGGGGGCAAATTTGCCCACCGAATCCTTGAACACGATGATTTAACCATAATTTTGTTCTTTGTGAAGTTATTATCGTGTGAAATGGTATAAATAATATTAATTTTAATAAAGATATAAGTAGCTATAATAATCAAATGGTAATTTTGTTCAAGAATCCCATGGGCAAATTTTGTCCGTTTGGTACTCCATGTGATCAAAGATTGGTGCTGCCTTGTAGAGTTAATTTTCCAGGCAATTTGCCGGTAGTTATTAAATAGCCCTTGTATATTCGAAATTTGTGTTCTGTTAAAGTTGAAATTACACCACATGAGTCATTTCTTTTATGACACCAAGCGAACTAAATTTCTCTGTATATGTAATTAAGATAGGTGATTCCTTTTATCTGCATTTGACTCTTATCAGTAACTCGAGGGTTGTTGAGTTTCCTTTCATTCTCGATAAGTTTTTCTCTTCCTATGTCCACCAGGATGTATTATAAATATATCACATTACTACGTTACTGTTTAACATTTCTTTAGAATGTCATTTTTAAACTAATATCCATTCATAAAATTACACCCAAAATGTGACACTAAGAAACCACGGTGCACGATAAGTACTTATTTTACACCGTGTAAGAAACTAATTCGAATATGACTTCTCAACATTGATTGTTGTTAGTGAAATTTTAACAATATGTAAATAACTCATTCTATGGCGATATAAAACCATCTGCTGCTGGGACAAATTGGCCATATTTAGTTAACAGTGAAAATGTAAAAAGTAAGTACTATGATATGAAATCTTAAAAACAACAAACAATTTAGTCACTAAAGAGACGATAGATTTATATTCTTAATTCATCTAGCCCGAGGTGATTGTTAGTGTCAGTTCTGTTAGCACTCGTATTTAAGAATCGTAACTGCGGAATAAGTTTCAGTACTTTGAATATATTTATTATTTTATGTACTTACGTCGAGCATGATTTTTCGGAACGAAGTAAGTCACTAGTTCATGAATCGGAATCATGATAATATTACGTTATAGTGACATGTTTATTTCCATTCATAATTGATGTTTTGGTGCAAAAATCACTGTCAGTATGTCGAGTGAGCGATAGCAAACGGAGACGGGATAGAAAAAGCCAGGTTAGATATTTATTTTCATTGTAAGCGATGCATATCAGCTTAACAAATTCTACCTGTGACTGCTCCATTTATGGTTCCAAATGGAACGTCCGACGTATTTTAAAGAGAAGCCCATTTTCACAGTTCTTGTAACAGATGGCTGAAATCGAAGATAATTTCATTGAATATTCGTAACCTTTTCTTTTGCACTGCAAATGTACATTCAACCTACATTCGGTTTGCAATAGCTTTTATTGATAATGATACTTCTTGACTGGCATCCTAAATGCGAATTTAATATATTAAAATATTAGTGCTAATGTTAAAAGTATGTGAATAGGATACAGTTTACTTTGCGTTTTATATTGATAGTGTTACTCAGCCTCCATAGTCTAATGTTTACGGTATCAGAGCAGTCGGTGGTACGAAGGTTACTCGGTTCTTCCTTCAAGTTCACCAAGCAATTGCCAGTATGGCACCTCTAGACAAAAGCCTTGGATGCAGTCTTCCCTCTCCTGTCGTAGCAATAGTGCTCACCGAGGGACGTCATTTATTCGACATGTGAGAACTGTCAGCATAGTCTGCTAGGACTGCCAACTATGTAAATGTTGAATCAGGCACACACTATGGTCACCATACGTCCTGGGTTAGCCCAGACAGTCCGGGATTTTATGTGTCCGTTCTAGCGTTTGGGTTCGAGAAAAGTCCGGGGTTTTATAGGTTGTTTCAAAAAATTATAGATTTTCGGCTGAGCCCCGCGTAGTGATAAACATATAATTGGAATAATTATTTATACTGTATTTACAAATTGTACTAGCAGTGACATTTATTACGTTATAGGCGTAATAGTGATAACAATAAAACAGATAATTATTGTTCTACTCTGCGTTTCTAAAGACTGCATATTCTAGAATTTTATATATGCAATTTGCCATTAACAAAAAAAGAGTATTATAATACGTTTGTAGAGCACATTTTGTTAAGTCTATATCTGGACGTATGTAAGTCTTTAATGTGTAATATTAAATTCATCACGTTTTTAACTCTCCACCACCCCCCCCCCCCAACCCCCTTCCTGTAAAAATCATTAATTCACACACTTTGAATAACCAATCCCTGAGTCGGTAAAAAACTAGTCGTTTTGGGAACTTGTCTCCCTCAGTTCACATTACGTCGAGTTTCTAGAATAAGACTGTATTTCTTGACTTAAGGTATGGATTTCTGCACCATTTTAATTACGATATATTAGATTAAGTGTTGTTGGATTAGAGATGATTTAATTAGTTTTACTATAACGAGTTGTGTTACTGATTTGATACCAGACACAAATTCAGACCAGGAATGTACCTTTTATAATTAGGCAATTGGATTTTACGTATAAGGGACGCAGTATTCAACACCCTTTTACGCAGGAGGGTAGGGTGGCAGTATAATCTTGAGTATCAATTCTAAGTCATGCATTTCAATTAACTTAAGAATTTTAGTTTTGGATAGCTAGATGCATAACGAAGAATCAATTACTCGAAACTGTTTTTTTTTTTTAGATTTAATTTCGAACAAATTGAATTGGAAGTCACTGCTCCGAATATAGCGAATCTGCAATAGTGTAATCCTTATTAACAGTGTTTAAAATAAATATTATACGTTCAATGAAGTTGGGTTCCTAGATACAATATAGAAAGTTTTTCTCATTTTTGCTAAGTAATATTGAATCAAATTAGGGACATCTTAGAGACAGTAGTGCATATTTAGTTATTCTTAGCTGCAACTACTCTAAAATCTGACTCTGATATAATGACCATTGAGAGATTATATTATTAGTCAATATAACGATAGTTAACATCCTCATTTTTTCGCCTTTTTACTCTGTTTCTTTTTTCTTCTTTAAATCTATTGAAATGTGCCCTTTTTGAATGAGTGTTAAGAAAACTGCTATGCCTGGATCTAGTGCAAGCACGAAAAGAGTTTTTTTAATGGCGCTCATGGATTGGCGAAAGGAATAAAACTATACATTGAGTAATCACTGTGATTAAGTAAATCAGACACTTCTGAATTGTTCAGATTTTCACAAATACTTGAGTTCCAGTTCGTATTTAGTGACAAAAATGTATTCGTATCAAAAGCATGATAAACATAACCACTAGTGATAACTAATGCTTGGCGTTAATCTCTTTTTTAATAAAACATCTCTCCTAACAGTGACTAATATTTTTTGTTGACCACAATAATGAACCAGTAGAGAAGCTATTGATGTTAGTATTAGTTAGGGTTACCACCTTTTCATTTCCGGATTCCCGGACAGATTTTAAATTCCATGTACGGAACGACTGGGATAGACTATTTGGATCATACACTTAGATGGAAGTATTTTTCAGTATAGTAGAGTAAGTTCAACACCAAGTAGGGTTTAATGAGGATGTGCTACCAATTTTAAAATAAAATCCAAATATCTGAGGTCCGCAGTATTACTGAATTCACCACAGAGTATGAGACAGCACCTTTTAAATTTATCATAGTGATGTTTCCACAATATATTTTTTTTCTACTTATATCGTTAAGTAATGCGAAATATTATCTCACCCACCAAGTTTTACTTTATAATAACTAAGAGTTTTACACAAAATTTCTCACGAAGTCTTTCAAAAGACTACTAAATAATCACTTAAAAAATCGAAAGACCACTTTGCTAATGTTGTCACTTAAGAAAATTTGAATTTTCGCACTAGACCGCAAAAATTGTTCATCCCCATTGAAATTAAAAGTGGTGTGTGTAGGGATTTTCCCTGGACGTCAGTCACTTACAAAATAAATGAGATGTAAAGTTTCCGGTGTGTCACCCACGTATATAATATTTGCATTTGGAAGGGATCAGGGCAATTAATAAACGCGCCAACTTTATCAATAGCTTTTATTGAACATATTAATTATCGTCAGCACAACCTTTCATGTGAAAGTAAACGGAAAATCCACACCTTCCACACATATGTAAGAAGTGCTGCCTGTCTTGCAGTCGTTCAGAACAAAATTTCGCGAACTTTGAATTGTTAAAAGTCATATTTCGCTAAATTCCGAAACTTAGTACTATATTACGATGTTCATTTGAACACATCGTAAACGTACTGTAGAAGTTTCATGTTGATTTGCGATTTCCACTGGAGAAAGTTTCCTTCTTTGTTTGGTTGTCGTACGATAGATACCACCAGCAGGGCAGTCTATGAAAATTGCGTCTGACATAGAGGTACGAACGAAAAAGAGGTATGAATTTCTCACTGCCGAACAAAGTGCACCCATTACCATCCATAGACGCATGGTAAAGGTGTACGGAGACCATACAGAGGATGTGAGGACGCTGAGACGGTGTGTATATAGAGCGTTTCAACATTGTTGAAAATAAGTTAGGGCAAAACGATTTTGGTAACATTGATGAAAATATGTATTCCTTATAGAATTTTGCATGCTGAATTCAATCCTGATATTATGTACATTTTTTGCGTTATCTTAGTCTAATTGTTCAAAATATGTGATTTTTTTATCTTGGTGTTAGGGTTTACTAATATTGGAAACAAATAAATGGATAAGCTGACGCTTATATAATCTCGTTTTAACTGTGAGTGATTCTACCATGGTAAGTCATATGTTCGTAGCGTTTTCATGAATAATGTGCAGCACCCACCTCCCCCTGTACCACAGAAGCCTATTCGGCGAAGTACATCCCATCACACTGTATGGTCCTCCTCCAACGTTCCACCAGTGACACAAACCCCTGACGATACCAGGCTGCAGGCTTTGAAGCAAAGAACTCAGTAATGCCAGTTGTCACATCATCCACGGAATGAAATTGTCTGCCCCGCAGGAAGTGTGCATGGAACGAAACAGATGAAAATCAGATGGCGCAAGGTCGAGACTGTAGGGTGTGTGTGTGGTAAAATGTCCATGCCATCCGTGTCCGCAATGTGCTGGCGGACTCTTCTTGACCTGTGGCATAGAGCGTTGTCAAATTGGAGGAGCAGTCGCTTTCGGTTCATCAGTGCTGGATAACGACGGCGCACAATGTCGTATACCCGTTGCAGCTGTTCAGCATACAATGTCCCATCTACGGAACGACCATGTGGAACGAGCTCCCAGTGCACCGGACCTTCGAAATTCCACCACACACACAGCATTGTGTTCTCTTCAGACCGCCCTCTTTGAACCACTAGCTGCGCCTCGGTACCTGGTCGAAGCCATTGTTTCCCGGTGTCAGGATAACGAAGAAACATCCACTTGTCATCATTCGTGTTGATTCGCCGCCAAAACCTGTCGTCAGTTGGGTTTCGAAGCAGTTCTTCACATAGGGTCACACGTTGTTGGGCTTGAGCGGGAGTCAAATCATGGGGAACCATTCTCTGTTGCCTGGAGCGAAACCCAAGTTGATGCAGATAACGAACGACACTGGTTTGTGATGTATGGACCTCATCTGCCAGCTGACGGGTACTGGTTCCTGGGTTTCCTTCAGCAGCGTTCAGGAGCGCATCGATATTTGTCGTCACAGGACGTCCACTCTTGGGCTTATCATCGAGACTGGTGTCACCAGACCGAAAACGTTGAAACTACTTTCTAGCTGTGGACAGTACCTTCACCTTCTACGGCACAAATTTCCTTGGCTTCTGCTGCTGCATTCAACCCCTTTTCCCAGTAATGGCGCGGAAGCACACGACACACAAGTTTCTCCTCAGCCATTGTCCTGCCAACTGTGTATTCAACGCGTAGTTCCTCCCACACACCGTTAGCGCTGTGATCAGACAGACACTTGACACACTTTCTGCCACCACCACCTTCACCTGTTCTACACGATGCACATGGTTTTCCGGCATCGAGTGGGTGGGGCCACCCAACGCTATGAACATATGACTCACCCTGGTAATTATCAGCAGCTTCTCATAATGTTGCATCGGTGTTACCTAAATTATACAAAACTCAGTGTTCTAGTGGCTCCTTACTCCCCGGTAAGTCCTTAAAACATTTTCTTGTCCTCTTTTCACATAAGCTAGATTTAATCACATAGAGGAAAACATGGGCGCAAAATAACACTTTTTTTTTGTAATTTTTCTTCAGAGTTCTAATATAAATAATGGTGATGACATAAAATTGAGCTCCATTTCTTCTTGAGGATTTTGATCATTGTAATTCTATGTGTGATGGCCTGTATTATGTATGATTTAAACTGTGTAAAAATTCATAAAATCAAGACAGCATGAACAGTCAATTTTGCTCTATACGAAAAGGTAAAAGTTGTCATAACAGAAAAAACATACGTGGTACAATTTTTGCAAAGCCATATTTGAAATCAGCACTAAAGTAGTAAAGAGTGGTGGAAATTCTTCATGTTACTGAAAAGAAGTTTAAAATTGTTGCCTTGTATAATGTTTACGGCAAACTACGTCCTGCACGTGCCTGCTTAGCTTTTACTCCTGATAACAAGTACCACCTCGATCAACTCATCGTAATGATCGGTGGAATACGACCAGGCAAATGTGAATTGTGAACACGGCTTAATGTCGGCTGTAATGCATTGGAAACGATGTTGGTAGCGTTGGGTTAGAGCAAAGTTTGCTCCAGATGAGTTCCGCTGATGTTTACACAGGATCAGAAAGGTCATCGAATTTAAGTCTGTCAGGGCCTGCCGCACCAATTTAAGGTCGAATGTGACAATTTCCTCAACAGCATCGTCACCGGGGATAAGATATGGTGTCACCATTACATACAGGAATCCAAAGATTGTCCATGGAGTGGCGACATGCAAATTCGCCACCAAAGAAAGAAGTTCAAGGTACAGCCATCGATTAGGAAAGTAACGTGCACTGTCTTATGGGATATGAGGGGTGTGATTGTTTTAAATGTCGTGGAGCCTTGAGAAACTCTCAATTCTGAACGCTACAGGAAAATGCTGAAGAAGCAAAAAGCCCGAATTTCTGGAGTCAGGCCAGGGAATAAGACAGCCTTTTACTTTCAACATGATAATGCATGGCCCATACCAGTTTCGCGACCATCGAGCATATTGCAAAATTTTGCAGGACTGTCCTACCACATCCACTGTATAGCCAGGATTTCGCACTTTCAGACTTCCAGCCGGCCGGGTGGTCGAGCGGTCTGCGGCGGTAGTCCATCGGCTCGAAGGTCCCGGGTTCGAGTCCCGGCAGGGGCATGATTGTGGATTTTAACTGGCTGTAAATGGGCGAATCGTGACGGGCCGAAGTCCAAAGTTACAAGACTGGCCCATATAAAAAAATAAAGTTTTTTAAGTTTTTCAGACTTCCTCAAATTGGACCTATAAGAGGTGGGCTATGTGGGCAACATTTTTGCGACATCGCAGCTATAAGACAGTGGCTTGATTCTGCTGAGTCTGATTTTTGCAAGCGCGGCACACAAGCTCTTGTTCATCACTGAGCAAGCGCATAACAAATGGTGGTTACTATATTGAAAATTAACTTTATGTGGCTGAAATTTTGCCCTCTTACTGTGTTGTGCTGTACGTATGTACTGTTGTCTCGAAGAAAATAAATAGGAGGCATTACTTTCGCAACGCCCGTAATACATTCGCTATTACCTACCTATTATTGATTAATGATTTTGTCTAACCGAAGTATACTATATATAAAATTTTACATGCCTATATGATAACCTACCGATTTCTTTCATAAATATGCAACCCCACCTATATCAACAATTTATTGTAAATTATTCCAAAGCGAGTCACTTCACAATCAACTGTGGACGGTGGCTTATGTACTGTGCGGTTATTTGCGGGTTAAAGAAACATAATTTGGAGACAAAATGTCACTATCGAGGATTTCTCACGAAATAAAGAACTAAGGTGTGTACTAGAAAGCAAATTCCCGAACATTTAACGTTCCAGTCCGGACTCCGGACAAATCCCTTGATTCCCGGACTGTCCGGGTCAATCCCGACGGGTGGCAACCCTAGTATTAGTTTGGCTGAATTATACATGCCATGCTCTTTTATTCATTACAACCTTTATATATATGAACAGTAAAATTAAAATAAAGTATTCGCTGTTACCCAACTTTCATTTTCGTTACACTTTATTACTTGTTAGAAAGGCACAATAAACCCGTAAGATTTACACTACATTTGAAAACAATGAATTTTTCTGTTCGACAGTATTTTGTTTCTTGCATCTTCACTGAGATCTCGTCTCATCTGCAGATTCCTCCTCCTTTTATCAATCACTCTCTTCCTTCTCGGGAAAAAAATAATCTCGTAATCCTAATTCAACATATAATTATTTAAATAGAACCTTACACATTACTATTACAAGAAACGAAACTTCACTGAGGTAAAATATTAAAATAATATTTAAATAAACAAAGGACATACTGCTGAATTTTAATGAACAGTATATCATTACAATCGAGCACGAATGTAATGCTAAAATTTTAGGTGGGTATACGCTTCGCTTATTTTAACGAATCCTTTTTCTTACTATCCCATATATCTGCGTAACTGAAGGTTTTCCTCAGTCAGGCAAATGCCGGGATGGTACCTTCAACACAGGCTCTAGCTGACACCTCACCAAATCCTTTTCCCTCCCCTAACCCAACCTTAACCTTAAATCTCTAGAATTCTAAATCATTACAAACCTACGATACTTTATCTTCAAACATATCATTGTCATTTTATAAGCTTCATTTTACAATGGCATATCACACGCACATATCAACAAAAGAACTGAACATTTTACATGTAGAAGTAACATTTGACGTGTACTCACATTGCAGATGATGAAATTAACAATAAGAGAAGCTAAGTAACAAAACAATCTAACACCAAGGACGTAATTAAATAAATACAAATAGAGCAACCTTTTTCAGATTGATTGAATTGTTATTAACATCCTAAACGAGATGATGAGGTTCTAAGGACTGGATCTACAGCTTTTGGTATAGTGGGCTCCGAACTCCCCCATTCAATGACCCCCGGCGGGAATTGAACCTGTGACAATGCGCTCAGAAAGCGATCGCGATAACCTCTCGGCTTGCCCGAGGTCAGCAACTTTTTTAGAAAATCAAATATCTATGGCAGTGATTTCGATAATTTACAATAACTGACTTAACGATCTGAGGAAGTAACAGTTTTCTATGTTATTCTATGAATTACGAACTTCTGGGAACAAATACAGTTCCTGGAATACATGATTAGTTCATTTCATATCTGTGATTCAATATAAACAGAAATAATATACTAACTGAAAGGAACATAAATGAACGTAGGAACCTAAATGATAACCACAATGTGACATGAACTAACAATATGATATATCCTGTAATCCGTAATTGAGGACATTGCCGAAGACGGGCACATAGATCTATGTGCCTTCGACCCGCCATGTTCTTTTCTACATGTCCTGCTAGTTTCAAGTCAATATCTCTGTTCGTTGGCTTGGTAGAAAGAAATGTGTAGAAAAGTTTCCACAAGTGAACAACTGTCGTCTTGTTTTCGGACCCTGCTGGCGGACTAAAAACCTCAACTCGACAATGATCAAGTTTTGTTCATGGTTCAGCAATGTGTTTGAAGTAGAATTTCTTCACATGTTTTTCGTCAGAGGCCAATCATTTACATAGTGCGACAGAAAGATTGGTCTAATCAGATCACACATAAAAGCAAGTGAATTAGCCCGTCACCGGAAAAAATACATTCTTTTCTATTCAAAGTGAATGGAAGAAATTATTGCCATCGCTAGAACGGTGTTTAAAATGTTTTGTGGCGGACACTTTGGATCCAAGATGGCGACTTTTTAAAAATGTTTCCTAACAACTCTTGATAATACACCTTTATGCCAAATTTCGTGTTTCTAGCTCAAAATGGGTTGATAATGTTTTTGGCTGCCATTTTTAATTCAAGATGGTGACTTTTTCAAAATGTAATATTTGTGTAAACTGCTCTTGATAATCATGAAGAACGGTAGTTCTTCGAGTGATGCTGACAAGTGAGTCTGTTAGCGGCACTCTATGTATACAGCTAGTTTCGGATCTAGCGAATTATAAGCCCGATTTTGATGCTTGAACTTGCATTTGAAGGCTCTTTTTGCCATACTAAGATACAAAAAAAAGTTGGGTCGGTAGGACCTCCCTGGAACCCCTAGGTGGTGCGAAAACGATTCAAAATTTAACATTTCGAATGGCTGACACCAGACCACATAGCCGGACGAAACCTCCGGAATCGTAATCTATGCTTCAATACCTTTCAAACGGTGTATAACACGTCAAAATCGGTGAATGGGTTCAAAAGTTACGACTATTTTTAGCCGAATCACATAATTTTCTCAAATGATAGGAAAGTGTGTTTATCTTTTTGTTTTAGCCCCAAATGGGTGGTACCAGGGGGATTTCGGGGGTCAATTGCGGGTCCCAACAAGTTGGGTTAAATCGAAGCTTATTATTATTATTATTATTTATAGGGGTTACCGTTTTCGAGATACGGAGCCTACCATGGTCCAAACTCGACGTTTTCTATGAAGACTATGCACTTTCTTCTAACAGACAGCCTTACAAAATACGTGATATCAGTATAAAAGCCCTTTCGGGGTAAAGGGAAGAGTGACGCAAGAATTCTACTCACAAAAGAAGTGATATCCATTTTGCGAGTGATTTTCTTTGTGTCACTGGAGGAAGGGAGGATACTAAATCTCTTAATTTT
The DNA here is from genome assembly GCA_022664845.1 of Lepisma saccharinum. Taxonomy (NCBI): domain Eukaryota; kingdom Metazoa; phylum Arthropoda; class Insecta; order Zygentoma; family Lepismatidae; genus Lepisma; species Lepisma saccharinum. The sequence goes on from JAGDQP010009261.1 coordinate 53,867, forward strand.
ATTGCAAAGGAAACACTTCCACCATAGTGGCACAAAGAAAATCACTCACAAAATGAATATCATTTCTTTTGTGAGTAGAATGGACATTTCCAGTAGTATTTTTTATTGCAATAAAAATTCTTCTGTTAAAGTAGACTACGGAAAACATTCTCTTTTCTTTCTGTGATGCATTTATCAAGAGTAATAAAGATTTGCTTTAAAAGAGTCTAAGCCTTGCGCTTATTCGGGCGCAGCCATGTTATGACGTAATCAGTCTGACGACTGTTTGTCATTAACATACAGATGGCATTTGATTTGTTAGTATTGTTTAAAAGAGATAGCAAAAATAGATCGAAAGAAATAATATAAGTGGTGAATAGCGTTTCTGTATTTCGTTTTATTCATTTAAAATTGATCTTTACTTTTAATACTTCTTTAAGATATTGATATATTTTGGAAGCTTCTACACTAATTTATAGCAGTTCTTTTTTCATGATTACATCATAAGATATCTTCTAATAATGCTCTTTTGAACTCTTGTATTTAAAAAGTACACCTATTTAAGTACATCGTCTTACCTATTTACATGTATTTAAAAAGAAAAAAGTACCTATTTCTGTAAAAACATGTGGGTATTTACATTCGACAATCGTATACTTTTTTCATGAATGTTAGTGAAGCATTCTTCAAGAACTTAAAAGCATATGAATTAATAGTGCTCGTTACTGCCATCTGTTAACAATTTAACGTACTACTTGTAGCCCGTGAATATACTGAATAGTTTTAATATGTCATTGTAAAAAATAATAATGAAAGCCTGTAAGAAACAAAAACGTAAATTGAAACTTTTACATTGAAGTTACTCTTGCGTTTCGTGAAGTAAATTAAAACACGGCCTTTGATAGGATTCGAACAGCCGTAGGTGAAAGTATAAAAAGTTAAAAGTTGCATGCGCCAACCCATTACGCCAATTTATCAAGATATCAAAAGTGACACAAACCAGCGATAAGAAGAGCACTCACTGCAAGTTAAGATTGATCCCAGTAATTGTTTGGAGCAATTTCTGTTATTAAATGCATGTTTTGGTGTTTTAACTTATTGAAGTGTGTTCTGCAGATTTGTACATTAATTATTTCGTTAAGTGATTATGGAAATGTTCTTTATCTTTTTTTTTCATCTTCAAACTTCTGAATAAGGAACATAACACAGGGAGAAGCATACAGCTACGGAAATAGTACGGATTGATTACGTCAAACCAATCAGAGGATGATTTTCGTTGTATTACGTAGGAGATTGAATTCTCAGCATTTCATGCTATATTTCTACGTAATGGAAAACCATAGCGCTGAAATTTCAAAAACATTATATATTATTTAATCTGATGTACACAAACAAATTGTAAAATATATAAGGACGAGGAAAACGGAAATCCATTCTTGCGTCACTCTTCCCTTTACCCCTAAAGGGTTTTTGTACTGATACACTTTTACGCCAAAATTCGTATCTCTAGCTCAAACGGTGTTGAAAATGAATTTTGGGGGTCCGACATTTTGGATCCAAGATTGCCTCTTTGGAGACATTTTGTAATATTTTCGTAACGTTCTGGTAATGATGTACCGTCTTGCCAAATCTCGTTTTTCTAGCTCCGGTCATTTAGGCTGTTTACTGGGTTCCCAAAACCTTGGTATTTTTAGGTGCGACGTGCTAGTTCCTGCAGATTGATTTTTTTTTCAATCTTAAGAACGACAAGATTAGAACAAATATTTGGAAAGGCAATTTAAAAAAGCTATTGTTATTGTCAATGTACGAGACATTTTCGTACATTTTGTATTAAACACTGTGCTTAGAATTGTTTGTGTTTTCTTTCTTCAACCTAATCACCATGAAATCTTTGATTGCCGGAAGAAGGGCACAACATGCATACACAATTTTCAATATATTTTCATGCAAACTTTGAATTCTATCAGGTTAGTTAACAGTTTTCAAACCTCATTCTATGCTCTTTATACTGGTGTCATCGACATAAAAATAATTTCAAAAACTTCTTGGTAACAGTGAACCTAAATCTTTACCAGCTGTTTACCGAAAATGCGTTCTTGATCATGTGCTCTTCTTCCGGCAATGTCCTCAATTTAGATCGGTTCTTTTGGTACCGAATCGCAGCTGTCTTAGTTCCTTTCCTCTCCACAGAATGCTAGACTTGCTTCAGTAAATTAAGATTATATATAAATTATAAAACCTAGGAAACCAAGACATTTCTTTAATAGATTAAATTGCACCTTAAATATAAGATGAATATTTCTTGTAGCACCTCAGACAAAATAGTTTTTAAGAAACTGTATTGAGTCATGAAACATGTAAACGAGAAGGGAGGAGTTAAAAATGCATTGATCACACACAAAGAAATTAACTGCTTCAAATTAAATTATGTAACTGTATTGTTTAAAATACATAATCTCTACATTGATACACTTAGTACATATAATAAGCAAAATAATTTAAAACGTACAACATGATACACAAAGAATGTTTCATAATTACATAATTTTATACATAAAGTGTGCACGTAAGTGTGTTCATTTCTCCCTATTTAAAAAAATTCTATGATATTCAAGTGAGAAAAGTAATACATTCATTGACTGACTAAAGAGGTAGAGCTGTTACATGTTATTTTCTGTTTAAACTTTAACAGTGAGTTTCACAAAATCTGACTAGAATAATTATGGCGAAATTTCGTCATTCCCAACTTGAAATTTGAGAGACCACCAGCAGTTTAACAACTTTCTTTATCCTTTAAGTAGTACTCACTGCGATAAGCTGATGCAACTCCGGGAACTTTTACGACGGAGATACATCTGGCTCAGTTGCAATGAGTCGTCGTACCGTTCCACTTACAACGAAATAAAATCTATGGCTGAAGTGAACATTCAAGAGATTCGGATGCGTACGGTTCCAGCAGTTCAATGTTTCACGTCTGACATAACCACCAATTCCTCGAATATACTCCCTCAGTACTGTATCCAAGACGGTCAGACGGAATTCGATCATGAGGTGCAACATTAAAATGTCACTCTAAATCAGTGATTCTCAACCGGGATTCCGCGGAATCGTAGGGTTCCTCTACGCAGTGTTAGGGGTTTTACAAAAATTGTATCAATTCAGAATATACGAATTGTTGTTTGGTTCACGTACTGCACGAGACTAATTCATATTTGCTCTAGACTAGATTAAAATATTATGTGCCAGGCAGTCAGGGTTTCCCAAAATTTTGTTAATTGTTTCTCTGGTTCTCCGTGACGATAAAGATTGGAAACACTGCTTTAAATTGACGCTGCACTTCAATCACTGATCTTGTTTCGTATATATATATATTCTTTTTTAAAGAGAGCTCGTTCATTGCAACTGAATCAGGCTAAAGAGTGTCATTTCCTCTTTTCATTCTAACATTAATGATTATTCTAACATCAATGCGGTTGAGCCAATTCGAGTTTTAAATATATGTCAGTCGTTTTTGTGTGACCATGTACTCAAGTTGTATATTATTAGATCGATTTGATGATTATTATTTTCTTTGCAGTCCCGTTCCCAGATTGGCACAGGAAGGAGCTGCCCTCACATCATGACACATGGCGACACCAGTTATTTGTTCTAGAATTCCTCTGTAATAACAGGTAACAAAAGTAAATCCATATTATCTTCACGTTGTAACAAAGACTTTGTACATATAAATATTCTACTAATACGCTCACTAACTAAGAGATAAAGCTTGTAGTCTTGTTGTTAGTGTGGTGAATAACACTGGATGTTGTCCATTAGAAGTTCTTTTTTCCTGGTGAGCCGATTATCGCTCTCACGTAGAAATTGATAAAATACACCAGTAGTTATGTAACGAGTATCCGTCGTCGATTAATAGAAAGTCTCTTCTCCTACTAGCAGGTACCGCTAAATTCCTCGTGGCAAAAATTATGAAACAGAAGCTTAATAATCTGCGGTATGAAGTACTCCCGCATACTCCATATTCCCCAAACTTAGCATCAACTTTGTACCACATGTGTATGGATCTAAGTCATTTCCTGAAAAACACGACGTTAAAAAAAATATTAGAAATAGTGCAGAAAGTGCCTTTCACAAATTTACCGTAGCCACGTCTCTATGGACAGGACTGAGAGTCTTGTGAATCGTTGACACAGATGGAGTCTTTTCTGAATGAAGCCGGTATACTCCATTTCAAAACTCGGTAAAAAAAATGGCCCTTTGTTTTTGAACACCCTGGTGCTCAAGGTAATACAGAAACTTCACAGAAAATATGTAAATTAACAACCGAGCAAGCGTGCGTTAGTTTAGCAATCGGGATGTCCTTGGAACGAACCCAGCGGGCGCTCAGTCAGTTTTCCAGTATTTTCCTGTCATGCCAGGCTAATGCCGGGATGGTAACTTCAACTGAGCCCTGGTCCTCTTGCTTCTATCGGTATTTTCGATACCGAAAATTCGGTATCACCAATATCGAAATACCGAAGGATATCGATATTCCAAAATACCGAACAGTATCAATATACTGAATAATATAGGAATATTGAAATACTGAATTATTCTGAAATTCTTTTAAAAAATGAACTAATAACTTACATAGAGGAAGTACCATGGCAGAGCTGAAACACCGAGCCGCCGTAGCTCAGTGGTAGAGCGTTGATGTAGCACTCGGGAGTAGGATTTAAAAAGTATGCAAAATTGTTGCGCCACGGCAACCAATCATTAGATTTGGCCACCTGGAGTCACAGCTGACAGCCATTTTTGGCCACCAGTTCTTTGCTGAAAAATTTCAATTTTACCAGTTACAAAAGTCTTAGTATACCGTTCACCACCGTCCTGTATTTTATCTTGGTACCGAGAGTGCATTATTTTTTACACATTTTCGACGCATGGTCATACGTACTGCAACTTATTTGGATGCTGCTGTCGCCGCCGCCGCAAAGTGGTGAAAAAGAGCCGTTTTGGGGGAACAAAAACTTCAAATGGTTCAAATTGCTTATATTTTTAATATGAAACCCTATGTCTTTTGGACTGTTGAATTCAATAAAACTATTAGTAAATCGAAACCATTAAGCATTTTCGAAAAGATAAAATTTTCAATGAAGTTTGAATAATAAGATTTACTAATAGAAATCAGATTTTTTTTAAATCCATCATTAAACACTCAAATACCATAACCAGGGGGAATTTGATCTTTCGTTCATATTATTATAAAAATAGATAGGTAGGAATCAAACAAAACAAAAAAGTTTTTGGTAGAAAATAGCATTCCAAAAATCCGTTTAAATTTGTAAACAATCAAAATGTATTTAGAAAAGAAAACATTAAATCAAATTAGTAGTTTACGTACGTAAATATTTTAGTAAGCTCACTAATATTAGAAATACTAATCTAATTTATATGGGTAAATTGGTTGCTAAGAGGAATTCCTTGTAAGTACTAGTAAAATAATAATAATAAATACAAAAGTAAAGTAATCTAAACGCCCCTAATATTTATGTCGTTTGGGAGTTCGTTTGAGTTTGCTTATGTCGTTTTGGCGCTGAAGGCAGGATTAATAGCCTAACTTGTGGTAATCACAGTAGCAAACAAATTTATAGCAAAACATACGACGGTGGGTAGTATAGTGGAAAGATTGAATCAAAAGCAAATTTCTGACTGTATATCACAAAATTCATTTTCTTTCTTTTACATTCTTATTACATTCGGTCTGTCATATTTATAATACATGATTTATACATATAGAGAACAATGGGCTGCACTTGCAGTTAAACAGAATGAAGCAGATTACCGCGTGGAGACCCAGCTATCCTAAACGGCGAACACCTCTCAATATTTCTGGTTATCAGATACTCTGAGTGATAATGTTGTTTAAACAGAGAAAACCAAAATTCTACTTTTAAAGAGTGTATACGGCAAATATGCCAGAATAAAAAAAATACTTACGCAAAGGAGGCCATAGGTGAGGGAAGGAAGGCACTGTGTAGATGAATGACAGTATTGAGCAGCAAGAGACCTTATCA
>JAGDQP010009262.1:0-24133 GCA_022664845.1 Lepisma saccharinum
AGAAGTGACGGCTGCAATCAAGACCCTCAAATCCAACAAAGCACCGGGACCAGACGGGATTAAGAACGAAATATACAAATCATTATCAGATTTTTGGACACCATATTTAACCAAGTTATATAATGAATGCCTGAGTCAGGGAAGGTTCCCAAAAGTATGGAAAAAAGCGAATCTCATCATACTGTTAAAAGGAGAAGACAAACCGAAAACGCCCGAAGTCGTACAGGTCTATATGCGTGCTAAATGTGATAAGTAAGATCTTCGAGAAAATGATAGTTAGAAGAATCAACGACAGAAGAAACAATCTCCAACATTGTAGATTACAATATGGTTTCCGTCAAGCCAAGTCGACCGAGGACGCAGTGAATGAGATATGCGGAACAATTAACACACTTAAACAAGAGAACTGCAAATACGTAATGGGAATCTTCTTTGACATTACAGGTGCTTTCGATAACGTATGGTGGCCATCAGTGTTAACGGAGTTGAAAAACATTGGGGTCCATCCCGCTGTTTGGAAAACAGTCAAAAACTACTTTCAGGACAGAACAATACAGATAAATACAGCTGATGGCGTCATGAGGAAAACACCAACAAAAGGATGCCCGCAGGGATCCGTACTCGGTCCAATAATATGGGACATGATATTTCAGCCATGTCTGGAAATGCTGGACGGATTGGAACAGGTGGAAAGGGTTGTGGGATACGCGGACGATCTGGCAGTCGTAATAAAAGGAAATAGCAGGAACGAACTACAAGATAAAGCTAACCAAATTATAGGAAGAATGACATCATGGTGCAAGAACAACAAACTCACAATATCGGCGGAAAAGACCAAGTATGTCTTGTTTAAAGGCAACTTAAATTTCAATAGGGGACCACTAATAAAAATTAATGAAAAATCAATTAAAAGACAAAAAGAATTTAAATATCTTGGCGTCATTCTAGATGAAAAGTTAAATTTTAGGACGCACGTAACCGCAGTAAAGAACAAGGCCATCAAAATATCGCATAAAATAGTTAACATTGCAACCAATGATTACAGAATACCCCTGAAAGTAATAAAAATGTACCATGATGTCATAATCCGGTCTGTAGTCGGATACGCCGCCAGTGCCTGCTGCCACCGGATGGACGACGTAAGACAATGGCAGATTATAAATAGATCTCAACGACAAATATTGCTCCGTCTTACTGGAGCCTACAGAACTACTCCGGTGGAGGCACTCCAGGTGGTGACCGCGACCATGCCCATGCACCTTCAAGTTAAAAGAATGGGAGCCGCGTACTGGCTCAAGAAAGGAAACGAAGAGAAGATCATAGACATTCTTCACCAAACAGCAGGAAGTAGAAGAGAAATCCAAGAAATACTGACCAGTGCGGGGCAAACATTCTGGGAGGAATCATCGAAGGCAAGAAGACTTTTCAGCATTTTCCCGGACGTGGCTGAGAAGACAGAGATGCATCTGGAGATAGAAGGAGGGTTGCTCCATTTCGTCACCGGTCATGGCCCTTATAGACAGAGACTGAAAGACCTAAACTTAGTTGAGGACAATATGTGCCGCGCCTGTGGAGTGGTTGCGTCCCCAGATCACGTTGTCCTTAGATGCCGGGAGACAGAAGAGCTAGTCAGAGAACAAAGAGCCCTCCTGGGGGAGAGACCCGTCACAGAGGTACTGAGAACTCCAGAACTGGTGGCGGTCCTCCGGGAGACGGCGAATAAAGTTTCATTATTCTACAAGAGAAGGTTCTTGGCCGGGAGGCGCGCCTCGGGGCGCGGCGCGATGTAGTGAGATCCCAACAGTATGAAAGTATACAGTCATTACCGGAGTCAACAGCGTAATGTCTGCGCGCGCGAGCGGGTCTCCCGCGACAACCGCGGCATCCGCGTTTACAAACAAATATTCCAACAAATAAACGAACAAAAACAAATAAGTACCATAGTAAAAGTGCAGAAATTTTGAAACAACGTTTATCTAATGTAACGGTACAAATTAAGAATAAAACAACGAAAATCTATATAAACAAGACTAACCATAAGTTATTGTTAGTGTGATGTTGCTGGAACTCCAGCAATACGGAGTGCATTGCCGGAATACCGGTGAGATACACTCATAAACAGTGTGAAAGTGCGCGTGAGTGGTGGAGGGAACCGGGATGAGTGTTGTTATTATTACTTAGTGGAAATAAATATAAGTCGATAAACTGACTGAAGGCTGCGGAAACCGCAACCAACGGTTGAATGATATATTCTACCCATGAGTGAATGAGTGATGGATGAGTGTGGTATAGTGACTAACGAATGAAGAGAAGAGGAAAAAGTGTTGCAGAACCAGTGAGTGATGCAGGACTAACAATGAAGAAGAAGATCAGCTTCTCTTCTTACCTAGAGGAACATAACAAGAAGAGATCGAGCAAGGAGAAGACTGGAAGGCCATCCCTGTGACGGGACAACAACTGTAATCCAGAAAGAAGAACCCAACTCCAAGGAAGCAACAATTAAACTTTCTTAATCTCGTTACAGGGAGATGCTGAAAAGAAGAAGAAGCCCTGCTCAAGCTATGTGTTGTGTTGTCCTGTATTTGCCCTGTGTCGTCTTATCTGTATTGTATGTGTTTTTTCTATAAAATAAAGTATATAATAGTAGGTAGGGATCCCCCATGCAAATGTTCTAACAACTAGGAACATAGACCAGGAGAACATTCTGGACGCCTGGTCAAAAGTACGTCCCGCAACACCAACTGTCTTGAACAGGTGGAACGCAGGAGATCCTTGGAATGCCGGAACTCCGGCAATCCAACAATCTCTAGGGACAAGCCTGCCCCAAGCTGAGAAGTACTAAGACGTACGTGCTGCACGACCCAGAAAGTGCACGACTTAACTTGTGCAAAGCATGCAAAGAGGCAGGGGTGGTAAGGCGGGCCCCCTAAATAAAAATGTTTCTAGCTTTAGCTGTTTGGCCTGGGAATATTGATGACTAGGTCATTCGACTAGGGTTCAAAAATATCACAAGGGGGTAATTGGAGCAGTTTTTGCTACCATATTTTTTAGTTCTGGGGTGTGCCCTGTTCATACAACAAATTTGGTTTCAATCGGTTTGTAGCACTTGGGGTAGTCCTCTTGTGAGATCTATCCTAAACGTACGTGCTACCACGTCATTACGGATAAGTGAATTAACAAACACCAAGATCATAACGTGGTGGATCGCCGGGATTAAACAATAGAGATCATTCAGTCCTGTAAAAGTACTCGAAGTATATAAGCGTTATTGCATAAAGCATTACGTTTTATTACTACAATCATAGCAATAAAGGTGGTTAAGAGGATACATAGTAAACCGTCAGCCAAAGTGACATAGTACGAAGTGTAATAGTTAGGTGTTCAACGAACAGTGCACAAGTGACACAGTTACACCCAAATTATACTAAAATTATACCGTTTGAATTTAAAAGTTCCTGTAAATACCACCCATATTTTTTTCAATTGGATATATATACCTGCAAGAGTAATCTACATCAGGAAAACCATTTTGGACATTCTCATCGAACCCACCCTCAAGAAAAGAAGAACATAATACTACAACCCACAGGAGGCACTGGAATCTACTTTTGGAGCCCACAACAGGACGGACCAAAGGAATACCAAGGTATGTTTCATTAAATTGTCTTAGGTGTCAATTGTTCTTCTATTAAACCAAAGCAGAGCACATAAATCATAACTTAATGAGTAAATGCCTGTAACCCGTTCTGGAAAAAAGACAGGACGAAACAGTTCAGAAATAGAAAATAATTCTGATGAAGAAGTCGAAATGGCAACAAAACCGTATTTCAATTAGCCACACTTAACAAAATATTCGGGAAAAATTAATGAAGATGCTGACCGTTTCTTCATGAGTACCTTTCATTGCTGGACAAACGAGAAAAAAGTGGAGATTCTTCCAATGTATCTCCAGGATGTTGCTTTAGACCTAATATTTCAATTACAATCATTAAACCAATTGGCTGAAATAACATATGACGAACTAAAGGAGAAACTACTTAGTATAAGTCGTCCTAGACTTTCTCAGTAAAGGCCGAAATGGAAATTAATCTGGTATAGCAAAATCCAGGAGAATCCATAGATGTGTACTTTCTCCGAAAATTAAGAGCCATTCGGACCGACCGATGTCTGAATGGTCATAGGCAAATACGTCTCGATATGTCTACAGTAATCTAGTAATCTGATTTCTGGTACTCACTGAGAGTTCTGGATTAATATCAAAGAAAAATTAAAAAGTTTTTCAGTGTACTCTAATCTTACTTCTATTTCTTGCTTAGAACGGTATTGATAGATTTTATCCGGTTCCATTTTCTGTTTTTCAACGTGAAGAGAAATTTCTTCTACCGTTTCCTCATCGTATGCTATTGGGGAATATTTTCGCTACATGTTTTTATTTGTTGTTGGATTTATTACCAAAATAGTTGGGTTATCAACAGGCATTTTCATAGTTAACGCTTGGAGATTGTATTTGTCTTTTAAACACTGTAGTAGCGTAACATAATGAAATGCTGAGTCATTTTTCACATTCTTATTCGTTATTACCGGAAGAAAATATATTATTTCGCTAGCACCGTCGTATTTGTTGCTGTGTAAACGTTTGCCATGTTGTTTTGTTTTAGTGACATAATTACCGTTGGAGCAATGTCTTGTTTATGTCTGTTTTGATCTTCAAGGATAGGTTTTCTCGGTTTCCTGTAGAAGGAAATGTCATTTCTTTCCAAGTCTATTTGCGCCAATAAACATTTTAACAAATCTTGGCCCATTATGGGGCTTAGGTGACTATTTTTCATTACTCTAAAGTAATGTGAATAATATGTCGTGCCAATTTTGAATTTTACTAATGCTACATGTAATTCTATTAATTTATTGCTATTCCTTTTATTTGTGTTTTGTAAGGAATCAACACACTGTTTTTTGGAAGTTCTTGTTTTGGCCATATTGAAATTGAATTTGCAGTATCTAATATTGTAGGAATTGTTCTATCTCCTATCTATATATTTATTTAAAATCGGTTGTCACTCTTTTCAAAGTCTGTATAGACTCTTTGTGGCTCTTCTTTATTACCAGTTATATCCACAGAGTTGGACCAATTTGTGTGCAAAGTTGTACTAGTACTACTCGCCCGCTCGCCTACTGATAGGACGGGCGACTTTATTCGTTTCCCTGATAGCTTTCATTTGTGTTTTTGCTATACCAACAAATATGAGAACTGTGCCCAGGCTTAAGACACCCTGAACAGACGGTAATCGTACCATTTGCATTGTTTTGATTACTATTTTTGTTCTTATTTTAGCTTTTAATGTTTGACTGTTGATTATTATTTTTGCCTTTGTTATTATAATAATTCTTGCCTTTTTTGTAAGGTGGTTTATATGAAAGGTTCTTCGCTATAGTTAGAGATAATTCTGCTAATTTATGTGTAATATTCTCCAAGTTAAACTGAGGATGAACATTTGGAATAGGTTATGTTTGATTAGGTTTCTGTTGCTCAATTTGGTAGGCTGATGTATCAGTGACATCTTTGATAGGTACTTGGCAATGTGCCCTTGGTTGTTAACTATAGAATGAAAGAATTGGAGGTTGTGGTATCGTTTGGTTAGATTGATGCACTTTCATTTGGTGGGTTGGATTTTGCTGAGGAGTTTGACACATAGGTTCATATCCGGGGGGTACAGGTTTCCCTTTTGAAAGGTCAATTATAGGTTCTTACGTAATCCAAGGATTTAACGTTTGCGTATTGGAACATTGTTGGTTAGGATTTTGAGAATACATAAGGTAATTTGGTGGTGGTTTATTACTTTGATGGTTCGTGTTTTGGTATGGCAAATTTGGGAGGTTATGATTTTGTAAATTATAACTTGGATTTTGAGGTAAGATTTGAGGTCTCTATATATTATGCTTATTTTGACTTTGGGTTTTTAACTCTTCCAAAAGCTGGAAAGCCTGCATTTTTTCTACATAAATTGTTTTCCTAATTAAATCCTGAAATTTTTCTAGTTTTTGCAAATTTGTTTGAAGTTCCTGAACGGTTTTGAATGTCTCTAAGGTAATTTTCTTGATAAAATTTCCTATTCTTTTCATGTAGTCCTAGTGATAAGTAACGAACTTTGGCATCCTCCGTACAATTTGGAAGGTTATGCCGAACGGCTCTTAATTTTCGGAGAAAGTACACATCTATGGATTCTCTGGATTTTGCTGTACGAGATTAATTTCCATTTCGGCCTTATACTGAGGTAGTCTTGGACGACTTAAACTAACTAGTTTCGTCATATGTTATTTCAGCCAATTGGTTTAATTACTGTAATTGAAATTTAAGGTATGAAGCAACATCCTGGAGATACATTGGAAGAATCTCCACTTTTTTTTCTAGTTTGTCCAGCCCTGCAAGGTAGCAAGGTGTTCGAATATCATGAAGAAACGTTCTGGATCTTCATTAATTGTTCCCGAATATTTTGTTAACTGTGACAAATTGAAAAACGGTTTCGTTGCGATTTCGACTTCTTCATCAGAATTATTTTCTATTTCTGAAGTGTTTCGTCCTGTCTTTTTTCCAGAACGGGTTACAGGCATTTACTCATTAAGTTATGATTTATGTGCTCTGCTTTGGTTTAATAGAAGAACAATTGACATCTAAGACAATTTAATGAAACATACCTTGGTATTCCTAGGGTCCGTCCTGTTGTGGGCTCCAAAAGTAGATTTCAGTGCCTCCTATGGGTTGTGGTCTTTTGTTCTTTTCTTGAGAGTGGAATCCATGAGAATGTCCAAAATGGTTTTCCTGGGGTAGGTTATTCTTGCAGGTATATATATATATATATATATATATATATATATATATATATAATTGAAAAAAAATATGGGTTGTATGTACAGGAACTTTTTAAATTCAAACGGTATAATTTTAGTATAATTTCGGCATAACTGTGTCACTTGTGCACTGTTCGTTGAACACTTAATTATTACACTTCGTACTATGTTACTTCGGTTGTCAGTTATGTATGTTCTTAACCACCTTTATTGCCATGATTGTAGTAATAAAACGCAATGCTTTATGCAATAATGTTTCTATACTTCGAGTACTTTTATGACGATCTCTATTGTTTAATCCCGGCTATCCACCACGTTATGATCTTGGTGTTTGTTAATTCACTTATCCGTAATGACGTGGTAGCACGTACGTTTAGGATAGATCTTACGTAGAGTCCTTCCAACGTTAGGATCGATGTTATAGTGGTTATATAATAAGAGCAAAGACACTTGCAGACTTTTATCCGACACCTATTTTATTACAAAAGTTCCATTAAATACGTGATATACAAAAGACTTTACAGTTTCTAAAATAAGGGCCCGGAACTTGGGCTTGCAATGAATTATCGGTGGTTCACCTCTTTATGTAGCGATTTATACGACTAGGTCTTTTCGGAGTGAATAGAGATGCCGAGAGGATTCTAACTCCAGACCAAGTTAGATAGGATGGGCGTACCGACTCCAGACCAAGTCGCGGGTAAAGGTAGGACTCTCTGACTCCAGACCAAGTCAGAGGGGAAGAGATGACCACTAGTCGAAATGAGTTAGTGATACTCTGTAGTCTGTAGGCTCCTGAGGAACCTTTTATAATGTTTTCTGGTAGGCGTGATTACCGCACTTCCAAGCTTCACCGCTTGGAGTCGGCGTCGTCTGCTTCTTAAACTGATTATGCAGCATTATCTCAATCCTCTCTGTTATTTTTATTATGATTTGTGTTAGCACACTGACCTAGTAATCCACTTCCCATTACAATATTGACCATGCAACGTTGGCACAATACTTTGAAAAGTCTCTCTCCCCGGTGGTGGTTTGGAAGTGTTATTTAGAGTACAAAGAACGTGGGTCGAGAGTGTGGGGATAGTGATGCGCAGGTGCAGTAGACCAGTTCTGTCTTAGCGACATCCGGAAGGCCTGATCCTGAAGGCCTCCTCGGCGACGAGGCTAGTGACCTTATAATGAAATTTCTGTTATCCGTCTATTCAGTTATTTATTTAGTGACAACACAACAGGCAATGGCCTAATTATAGTGTTGAGCTTTACAAAGTAGTTGTACAGAGTTTATTGACAATTGCATCTCTAAATTCTTTAGGCGACATAAAGCATACGTCCAGATCGTTGTGAACTGTACAGAATTTTTTATATATAGTACAAATTCTCCAGATTGGTGACCTCATCAAGATATTGGTTCTTGCCTTTTTACAGTGGAAGAGACTAGTATTATTAACGCGAGTTTTAGATGATGGGACACGAAACTGTAACGTTGAAACTAAATTCATACAATCTAACTTATTTTGAACAATTTTTTGAAGAAATAACAGATCAGCAATGTTGCGCCTTTGTGCTAAGCTCTGAATATTAAAGTTCCATACATTGTTAACCTCTAACACACTAACTATCCTACTATACAAATAATAACGCTATACTCCTTTAGTACACAAAGTTTCGTCCTTCTACAAGGTACACACCTGTTTATGCAAAAGATATCACTTTACAGGGCCTGGATATATCAAGAGATATAATGGCCAAAAGGAGTTGGTGTATACACCGCTCATGAACAGAACAGAATATTAAAGTTCTCAATGACTGCATTATAACTATCATAAGCAGGATAGATTCGAGTTTCTTTAAAAGTCAGGAATTTAAGAAATTTTGATTGGATTTTCTCTAATTGTTGGCAATGTTTCAATTGATATGGATTCCAAATAGAAGAAGCATATTCTACCTTGGAGCGAACATAAGCATAGAAATTGTTTCCAATGTTGATATATTGTTGAATTCTCTTGTTATCCGTCACAGTCCCGATCCGGACGGTGACGGTTAATGTAGGTTCCACTGTATATTCATATTTATTATTAACAATTGCTTTCTTGCATTTTCTCGTAGATTATCTTAAATTACTGACCTTGGAATCGTAAAGGTAAGATAAGGTTAGGTGCAGTCATGCATCTTTACACTTTTTTTTATATATATACGCCACAGTTCTTGATGCTACTTCCGTTTAAAATTCCGACAACGATACGCTTCTGCTAACAACAGGGTTATGCCTATTTTAGGGACATTTACCCTGCTATTTACAGCATGTGCTATTATATGCACAGTCCATAATTCAAGATTTGCTTCCTAATTAAAAAAGGGTGAGCAGCACAACCATTACAAGCGTAATCAACTGAGTCAGAGCTGAAAATTTTGATTATATTGGTTTACAGTGGAAGTGGACGATCGAGGTTAAATATTTGAACTGCCGTGTATTTTTCGACACTAGCCGATCACTCCAGTATCGTTACGAAGAGCTCGAAGAAAAGAAAGGAAGTCAAGAAAAAGCAAAGGAAATTAAATCGTTTTCCTTTTTTGCTTGCAGAGAAAGCAAAAGGAAATCATGAAAAACATAAAATCTTTTTAATTACTGCGACAGATAAAGCATTATAGATCTTTTAGGATTTCATAACAAAGATTATACGAGAATCGTTTCATTTTTTAACATCGTTGCTCAATAAACACTTGCTTAAATGTACACACATGCTGCATCTGACTTTATTTCATCCGTAAATACGCTGGCGATAAGTTAGTCAAATCGTTCGCTGGATTCATAAAATTACATTGTACCTCTCAAAGTTTCTGATGCTTAATTATAGCTGTTATTAAAAAGGGAAACCCGTTGATATTACTTCTAAAAGAACAATTGAACGAGTGCACTCACAGACAAGTTATACACATAGATCGAAAACTTGCCATATATCTCAAAGTAATGGACACTGCATCTAATCAGTAAGTGAAATTGCTCATGAAAAGATACTACTAGGGTAAACACCAGTTATTGGCACTTTCAGACCACTGTCGTTTTGAAACTTTGAAGCACAGATCTATTTCGCCTTTATTTTTCTGTTCATGGTTAACTGCAAACTCTTAGATCTTTCCCAAAATAAATTTTACAGTGAAACAATAAAAATGCAGAACATGTATTTATTATTATTATTATTTTCTTCAGAACACCAAAATTACTTATGTTGGCACTCTCTAACCAGTAGATGCCCTCTCTATCCCCAGTTGTTATTGGCACTTATCACTATACGTTTTCGAGACGTAAAGACGTGTACCAGTTATTGGTACTGCTGAACCCAGTAGTTGGCACCTGTTAGGGCTGATTTACATGCAAGCTTCCGTTGCTTGCTTTACGTGCGATTTGGGTGAGTAGTCAATTGAAACACGTGGTGTTTCGTGGTGTAGCTGTATTATGTAGTGTAACACATGTTTCAATTGGCTATTCACCCAAATCGCAAGCAATGCAAGCGTGTTTGAAAATCAGCCCTTACACTTTCAATCCGGGGTGGTATCTAAATCTCACCCAAGTACCAAATTTACTTTCCAAACATACACTCATAATAGAAGCTATCGTTCTGATAATGATCATATATTTCATACGAGATTTACCTTTATTAGACAAATTGTACAATAATGGTCAACAATAGGTACGCAATTTTATTTATATTGCCATGTAATGTGTACGTTGGCATCATAGAGTTAGGAATATAAATAGAGGGAACCTTAGACTGTTTTGTGGGAGAGGGGAATGAAGCCAAGAGATGGAAGGGACGAGACATTTCGGCCACATTGACTGGCCCCATATTTAGAGACCCTCTTTTCCGAATATTGCCTCTCTGAGGTGCACTCATCCTCCTATTGAAAAAGGCAATCTTCACAGTACTCGGTATAGAGGGACTCTAATGGAGCCACACAAGATGGCTGCTGATGAACCAGAATTTTGGCTTCATGTGACGTCATGTATGTTCTCTCTATTTTCTTCCTAATTCTATGGTTGGCATATTTCAATGTATTTTTACACAACATAACTTCTGGTAATCGAAGTTCATATTGCCTTAAAATCCAGGAAAATTGTGCTTATTTCCTTACGAATCCTCACAAGTATTTGTATCCAATTATGCGTATTAAACATGCGTACGTAATAGAATCACTACACCATTTAACATACTTAAAATATCACAGAATCAAAATACAGGGGATTCTTTTAATTTGTTTGTTTTGTAGTCTATCATATGACTAGCCATAGTCATAATATCAAAATAATTGTTCATTATTTCAGTACTCATAATTCCCATATTACAGCACTACTGACAAATGTTTGTTTCTGTGAAGCGACGTGCTATGAGCATAGAGTTAGCAAAAATAGAGAGAACATACATGACGTCACATGAAGCCAAATTACGGTTCATCGGCAGCCATCTTGTGTGTCCCCATTAGAGTCCCTCTATACCGAGTAATGTGAGGATTGTCTTTTTCGATAGGAGGATGAATGCACCTCAGAGAGGCAATACTCGAAAAAGAGGGTCTATAAATATGGGGTCAGTTAATATGGCCGAAATCCTCGTCCCTTCCGTCTCTTGACTTCATTCCCCTCTCCAACAAAACAGTCTAAGGTTCCCTCTATTTATATTCCTAACTCTATGGCTATGATCCTCTTAGAGCTCAGATAAACTTTGTTAAAAGAAAAGGAAGGACGTGCTACGTGCAAATACCAGCCATCGTGTTTTTATGTTTTAAAGGTAAGAATGACTATGTTAGAGATATGAAAATTCTAGTTTTTCTAAATCCTAATTATTTTCTCCCATGGATGAGCACTGTGGAAAAATGGCATACTAGTCATTGGCACACCCCTAGTAGCAATAACTAATTTGCATAATTTACATAATGATTTATGCTAAAAAGCCCCTAAACATCCTTCTAGTTGTTGAAGAAGGATAGAAATAAAAAACTACAGGAAAATGAAAGTATTTTTCTTAGCTCATCTGTTCAGTTTTTGATAGGCTAAATTTGTAACTTAACGAAGGCTTCTTGAAATTATAAGCTTAACAATGACCTATAATACAGATCATGTATTTCGTGTGCAGAAGTTACTAAAGATAGTATAAGAAACGTGTGGTGAACAATATCAGGTTTACCAAATTATTTTCGAGTTTACTTTTTTAAAGAAAAATCTTAGGAGTCCCAATAAGTGGGCTTTGCCAATTTCAAGGACGTTTACCCTACTAGTGTCGATAAGTGTAACCAAACCAAGTTATGGCGCCTCCTTGCAAGAATCGTCTCTAGAGTGTATCGCTGTCGGAATTTTAAACGGAAGTTGAGTCAACAACGCGTCACTGCTGACTTGTTACATAACACGTGAACTATAAATACAACTTCATAAATACGTTTTGTAAGGTCGCCTCGGTGGCCTGGTGGTTAAGGCGTCGGCTTGTTAAACGAAAGAGCCTGGGTTGAAGTCCTGGAAGGGGTAATATTTTTTCTTTCAAAATATATTTTCATATATTTATATGTATTATTAATAATTGTTTTCTTGCACTATTCGTAGATTATCTTAAATTAGTGACCATACGAACGTGGAGGTTAGGTAAGGTTAGGTGCGGTCATGTATCTTTACACTCTTTGTTCTTGACGCAACTTCCGTTCAAAATTCCGACAGCGATACGCTCGTAATCGTCTCCTCTTCACGTATGCTGAATGATACGCTATGACTGAAAATTTTATTAGGTTTGTAACATTTCTATCCGCCCAATACAATCATTAACAAAAGCAACTAAATTACAAACTTTTTCCTTCTGCCAGGATTCTCAGCCAGGTAAAGCCAAAATTAGTCTGTAAGTAGAGTTTGTCTGTATTTCTGTTTTTAGCTGAATAATGTTAACGTTGCGGGGCTTCAGAATTCGGTGTTAAGCCCCAGTTTTGGGAAATCTAGCAGAATCCCTGCTTGTACTCTTGCGAGCACCCATGACTGTAGTGTTACAATAAACGACAAAAAAAAAAAAAAAAAAAAAGAAGCAACCATTTCTCTCGATCCCTGAATTAAGGAAATCATTGCAGAGGTGATACGAATTCGGTTCAAGCCAGTTATTCTGCTTAATGTTTTTCAGCGTTTTCTTCAGTCGTACCAGACAAATTCCAAGATGGTAGATACCTAGAATGTGTTACCCACCCTATTCCTTCGCCCATGGAAAAGTCAATAAATTTAATTTGACGATCTGAGGGGCAAAAATTTGATGCTTCAGGCATCTCTCGTGCTTTTCTAGTTAAGATTACGAACTTCGGTTCAGCGGAAAGGTTCGAGTTTTACTACCGAGCATTGTCACTAGGTGTTTCAATTTTTTTTCTAAAATTCACTAGGTGAATAGTACGCGAGATCGACTGTCTGCTATTATGCGCATCACTTTTCCGTGAAGAATAGTCTCTGAGGGACATCATCGCTCATACTTGTGTTAGGCTTATAGGCCATAGATATAAGAACATGTAAATTAATATCATTAATGTATATAGAATAATACTACATTTTTATTTGGGACTGCCTCCAATAGGGTAAAGTAGACAATTGAGATCATATGAGATAAGAAAACTTTTATATCTTGTGTATGACAATGGGAAAAGGAGCTTCGGTGATCTATTAACCCTTTCGAAACTTTCCTTTGCAGTAAGAAGACACTTCTTTAGTTTTGCCACATCAAAACTAGCATCCCTAGTTTGAATTGCAGTTAACATGATGGCATTTGCAGTGGCGAAGCGGTAGATAAACAAATTGGTAGACAGAATTTAGAATGAAATAATATCATCAAAAGTATCACAAAATATTCCCGTGTTTCTGCTGTAATAACCAGTGGCTACACTTCTTCCTAAACACATAATTGCAAATCAAAACGTTTTACAATTAAAACAAAATAACTATATTTTTTAAAAAAAGTGAAGAGACAGCGTCTACCCTGCCTATCCTCAGCATTCGCCACTGTTCATTTGTCTGGTGCTACTGAGGGAAGAGCAGGCAGCAGGGTACAGCGTATCATGATGGCTGACTCCAAGATTCAATCCAAGAATTTTCCATTACGAGACGAACATCCTGCCTTCGTTATGTTAATTTGTTTCCGGTGATATTTTTCTGAAGATATGGAAAATTTTGTTGTTACGTTAAGTTAGGTATCATAATGGATACGTACAAAGTTTCATATTTCCTGATAACTTCTTCAACTTCCGAAATAACACTCGTGAACGAGCAACAGTTTTAACAGGAAGAATACGTAGTCACGATAGACGGGAGAATAATGTAATAGATAACATGCTTCGCACCGGATACACTCTACCAATAAAGGAATATTAGGTGCGAGATAAACAGAAGGAGCAGGGAATGATTTAAATCTGTAAATATTGCACACGACTTGTCTGTCTGTCTATTAAAACTGCAAACCCTATAGGTTTATAGCTATGCTCGTCATTGCACACGACTTACCCAAAACAGATGTTCGAAATTTTCGATAATCATAAGTGATTATTGCTGCGTCTCATTCTTCAGGTAAACTAATGCCCAAATACATTTCTAAACATTTTGAAATATAAATAATTTGCATTGGATTTTTGTGGTCAAACTTGTCGCCATTGTGAAGTTGTTTGAAGTGAAACAAATTGCTCCTGATTATTGAAACCACTGGAATAATCGACAATTTATTTGTCAAAGAGTGAGAAGGAATACCTCACTACTGTATCAATAATTTCATGGAGCTAAGTCATGCGATTAACGGAAGTGTGTCAACAAATTGTCCTTTAATTCGTTTGCTATTGACAGGACACTTACATTGAGCGTGATTTGTTTTGATGGATAAGCACTATTTATCTCTGAACCTTAATTTTCTTTTCGAATTTTAATTTTAACTTTATACCGCCTTTAGGCAACTTAGGCTCAGGCAGTATTAGGGTTGCCAACCAGCCGGTATTCTACCGGTCTGGCCGGAAATTTTAGTATTTTCTTCTATTGGGCCGGTGACCGGTACTAAAATCTCAGAGTCAACCCAATTTTCATAATAGAACACCTTCTCTTAATGTTATCGTTTATTCTATTACCGCTTATTAACGAGATACAACTTAATGTACGTTGTCTAGTGTATAGTACTTTTTTTTAACTTATATCTAGAACAACAGCACCTGATATAAAATATTACCCTACAAATAGTGCTTTTATATAACTGTCAGAACTGAAATATTAACTATGCTGGAGGAGGATAGCGCATTAAACATTTCTTAACTTCTTTCGTAAAAACTTATTAATTTCTTTTTTTTTTATTATTATTATTCAGAGGTAGGGATGCAGGTATTTCACCGGTAGGGCTAAAAATTGTACCAATTTTGTGATTAAAATCTGTGGTCGATACAGAAGTCTCACCGACCTAACATATGAGCACTATTTTATTTATGAATTATGATAATCTCTGCCAGAGACGATAGTCAGATCTGGAATCCGAGTTTCCAGTCCAGATTTTCCACTCACCCATTTCCCGGTCTGATGCATGTTTTATTTTCATTTGTACTGTTTGGGAGAAAGAAGCGGATTAATTTCTTTGCTATCCCTCTGCACAATTTATTTTAAATATTCCCCCCATTTTTTTTAATTTTGTGGTAATAATGTTTTAGGTAGTCCTACATTATTTTGCTCTAATTATTTTCGTTGAGTTGCTGGTATTGTGGTTTAATTGATATTATATTGTCTCTGGGAAAATAAATACACCATATTAATCAGTTGCGTCAAGTTTTGAGCTGTTCAAGTTGAGGTATTCTAGTTTACAATATTTATATTTGACAGTGCGAAGTGTTATTTTAGGTATTGTTTACCAATCCTGGTCTTCGATTACGTTTTTTTTCTGCACAAGAAGTTGCACTTCTACTCTTCTGAGCTTTTCTTGGGTCTGTTTCTATCCCCTGTGGTTTATGCAACCCCTCATAGCTAGTTAACTGTGCCGGTAATTCAATTTCCCATAGTTGGCAACCCTAGGCAGTATGGATCATGATGGCAGAATTGGTAGAATGAAGAAAGAGAGAAAAGGGGAAAAGCCCGAGAAAACCCACACAAACGGTGTTTGTCCACCATTTTTTTAAAATTCATTTGTCAAATTGAACTAATAGGTTGCCATAGTAAATTTATGTTACAGTACTACTTTTGAAAGGTAATATATTAGTAAAATTCTACTAGCGTCTCAGAAAGTCCATGCCATAATCTTACAGCAGACGAAAGCGGCTTAACCTTCTCACAAGGGACCATTACTGTTTTGTGAATTTGATTTCTCAAAATGTCTAGCACCGTTCGATAGGGCATCCAAAGAAATTTTGGAAACAGGGATTTTTTTTATTTGCAGAAAAATAGGGATAGAGAGAAATCACGTCAAAGTTTAACAAAAATATAACTAATTCCATGGGTCACGAACGCAAATGTCTCTGTTCCTTTCATTTTTTGGAAAAAGGCAGGCATATGGCAGGAGAGAAGCTTTGGGAAGGGAGTCGGTCAGAGTCAAGTTTGAAGACACCATAGCAGAGGCGCAGAAGTCAGCAAGAAAATGAATTCGATGGCTGAAAATGCATAGTATACCATTACAGTATTCGATAGAACTGCTAAGGAATCAATTCACAAGATCGTAATTACCTCTCGTCAGTAAGAAATCACACAATTACCTGTACAATCTGTTTTTACGCGGTCACCCTTAGGCTTCAGCAATAAGGCTGTGAAGACTTATGCGGCCACTCCGTCCGTCTGTCGACAACTTTCAACTTAGAAACTACTAGGGCTAGGAAGCTAGTTGAGGTGTCGTTGGAAAAGTCTAGGTGACGCTAGCTCAAACCTGTATAGACTACAGGGGCTGATCCACAGCTAGGAACATCCATATAGGGAACAGGTTATATTCATCTCTTTAGAACTACTAGGCCTAGGAAGGTGATTGAGGTTTTGTTGGAAAGGTCCCGGCAAGACGAGTTGAAGCTCATATCATTCATCCTCATATCATTCATCCACGTTCCGGGGGGGGACTTCCACTTTAGTACTAATAGGGCTAGGAAAGTGGTTGAGGTGTTTTTGAAAAGGTTTTTGAAAAGATTTTTCCAACGGAAGATTTATCATATTTATAGGATCCTCGTTGCTTAAGTCTGGCGGTAGCTTATACGATAGTAAACAATGGTATAAGATAAAAATGAGCCATTTCTAGCGAAGCAGCGGTGTAGTATCAGGAGTATGATTTTCAATTCCACAAGTTGTTAACGTCGAGAACTTCAAATAGAAACAAGAAACAAGTAGATGAGTTCCACTGCCGACCATCCTAACTAAGGTTCTCCTCAATTTCTCCAGGCGAACGCCGGGATGGTACTTCAATTAAGACCCTTGCCGCGATGCTCCCCATCCATAACCTCGGAGCGGCTTTCCCCAAGAAACGTCATTCCTCTGACAGCACGCCCAACAGCGTCCTCTTCAGTCTATATATTTTTTTTAATTTTTAGAAAGATTATGAGACTCATATTTTGACCTCTGAACTACCACGATGAACTTCTTGCATGTTTGGAATGTCGTAATAAACAATAGAAATTTGAGGGCTACATTGATACATGTTTTCGTATTTTTAACATTTCATGACAAATTAAGGTACATAGAGGTTAACAGCAGTACAGTATTTCTCCTTTCATCATTTGTAATTGTTGACATGATTGTAAAGCATATTTAGGCAGAAAATGTTAATCATTTGAGTTGTCATAACATTTTTTCAAAATGTATAGAATAAATCAACATCATTACACGGCCCTAAACACCATAGAAGTGACTGATGTGGTTCCTGTCCAAAAAGGTAAAATGAGCAAGATTTATGATAAAAACAAACTAAAGTTATTCTTGTAAATATCTCACAACCAGAGTATTTGGATTTGTACTCTTCTCGTACTTCTCGATTCAATTAATTATAGAAAAAAAGTGCAACAATGCAATGCAACATTTTGCTTGACAGGACACCAGATAACACCCAAACTTGCGAGTAAGTTTGTATGAGATTTAGCATTGAAGTACGCGAAAAGTTTGGTATCGCAAACCTACAAAGTTGTTACAATATTGCAACAAACTTGCAAGTTGACAGAGGACAAAGTTGCTACAATTCTTTCACGGCAAACTTGCTACAAACTTGCCTTCTGAAACATCAAACCTATGGCGGAAGAAATTCAACTGGGTTCGAACCTACAATCTTGAGTTTTGTTTGTTGCCCGTCACTCTACTCACCGCTCTATCGCCACTCCTGTCTTCTATTCTACTAGTCTTTTTACGCTACGAAGAAAGTCTTCTTCGTTGCTCTAACACAGGAACAATAAGCATTCCCAGTTTCGTATTTAAACCTATATATGCATGCTTTTATTTCAGAAACTGTCTTCGTAAAATAAAATGACTAGTAAAATGTACTTCATTCAGGAGAAGAACCGTGGATTTGTGGTTAGATTGACGGACAACAAACAAATCTAAAGATTCTGGATCTTGGAACCGCACTGTAGACAGTAGAAATATTTTTCTGTCACAGGCTCTGCTTTGATCCCCCAACGTTTTTCAAAAGAAAGATTTGTAGCAAGTTTGACCTGAAAGGTTTGTGCCAAGTTTGTCGTGCAAAGTTTGTGGCGAATTTGTCACTTGTCAACTAGCAAGTGTACTGCAAGGTTGTAGCAAGTTTGCTGTGCTATCGTTCATTTTTTTATATAGGCACAACACAAAAATACATGTAAATATGCCATGAATAAATAAGAATTCATAGTCATACATATCAAAACGAGTAGGTTTAATACGTAAAATGTTCTTGACAGTACGAATTCATTTAAAATGATTTTTTTAAAGATTGTCCTATCAAGACCACACAATGCTCTCAATCCAGTTGATGTGTTCTGAAACACGGGCATAAATTCCTGGAGTTTTTGAAGCACATGCTGCTCCAGTCGATATCACACCAACAATCTTATACATGCATTTGGAATTAGGTAGATGATACTGTAATGGACCTCCAGAATCTCCCTGTAAGGATAAATAAAAACGTTAGGGGCTTTGAAATAAATTAGACAAAGAAATATACACACTAAATTCAAAGAGCGGAATTCCGCTTCATTTAAGCGGAATATTCCATCTTTTGAGAGCGGAAAGAGTTACCACTCTTTTAGAGAATGCAAACGAACCCGTTCCGGAAAGAACTAGTTTTTCTTTTTCATATATTATAAGCACCTGCAAATAGAGAAATACTGTAACAAAATAATTTATTTTACAAACGAGAAACTTTATTTTAATGAACTGAGGCCAAATACACTGCAATACTTTTAATTTACACTGTTGAGAATTAATTAGACGCACTTTCTTGTTTACAGTCTATAGGAATTTTGAAACTGGCGAAACATTGTTTTATTTCTTCGAAAATCGTTCCAGAAAAATCGGAGTTTCAGATTAACGAATTCCGGATACACGAGGCTTTAGAGTATTCTGTAGAATTTTTTAGAACATTTTAATAAATCGAATAACCAACATTTATTTTCCGTCAGCGAAACTCTGCATTTTAATTCTGTATTATAGTTCAGAATAAATTACTTTTATTTACAATATGTAACAAATATATTTTCAACAACTATGGCCTAGTTTAAGTTTAAGTACGTCTTTCTTATTCCAGTCTTCATTTTCAGAAACTTGATGGTCAAATCATAAGGTAAATAGAGAATAAAATAGGGTTTTAATAGGAATAATTACTGTGTTCGGAATAGAAGTGGTGCAAGTTATATTTTTTTTAAAAAAAGTTCGATTTCATCTTTTTTACATACCACAAAATACAGGTGACATTAAATATTCATAATTTTTACAAATACATATTGGTCCTTAAAGTGTTTTGGTACAAAATAGTAATATTTATGTCACATATATTTCGTGGCAGTTAGCGGTTCTCCCATCTCGGGCCCCACCTACCGAAGAGCCCCTACCGGGGCTCGGAATAGCGGAAAATAATATATTCCGGCCAACAGTTGCAGTGCACTCATGTTGACTCCGGAACAAAAGGCTGTGCGAGTTGAGACTTCCCGTGAGGTGCTGCGTTCCTTTGCTGAGGGAGGAGATGAGTTTCTTCAGTCAATTATAACTGGAGACGAAACTTGGTTACATCACTACGATCCAGACGGAAAGCAAGCCCGATTGTGTTCGCGAGCGGGCATCAATCGAGTTCACTTGCTCCGGACCACAGACCCCAGTAAGGCGGATATTAAATGGTTTTATCAACGTATGTGCTACTGGGAGATTGCATAACACCGCCAATATTTGGTGGTATACGTATATAGAAGATGAAGGATGAGTTTCAGCAATCTTCGTTAAGAACTGAGGAATCGTTAAGAAACTTCAAGAACTTTGAAGTTCATTAGATTCGTTAACGAAAGATTCATTAAATTCTTAACGAAGGTTGGTGAAACCCAGCGGAATTCGATTTTTTGTTATTTGTCAATGTGACTTGCACCATTTTTATTCTGAGCTCCTCAATTATTATAGAACTGAAATAGGGTTTACATCACATGAAATGTCCCACAGCCAGCAGAATCAGCCTCTTATTCGGTTGGATTTGGAAATCAGTGGAGTAGATACTGCGGTTGAAATTTACTAAAGATGTGTACGTACTTATAAGCACTAATAATTTAAGCAAGGGGCCAACTCCTGTTTCTGTGTGTACCAGTGAATAAGAGGTTCGGATATGTAGTTATTATTTTATCTTTCGGCTTATTATTCTATGGATTGACAGAGGAGAGTTTAAGTCGGGTCTAGCGCACTGCGAATGGAGTAAAGTTGACTACCCGCAGCATTTGGTGAAATTATATTCACTGTCAGGGAGAAACTACATGTACAGTCACGGAAAAAGATATTACTGGACTTGAATAGAAACTAAAGTTTAGTAGTTTTTTTTATAAATATACTTATGGGCCAGATGGGAAGTTATGTTTAAGCTGTGACATGCCTAAGGAGCTGATGTGAAAGGCTTAGCCTAAAGGGTGCCTATCTAGTCCATAAATATAAATTAAATAGAAACTAAATACTAGACCAAAGACTACTTAATTGCTAGACTCCCGGAATACCTTTTTCAGTGACTGTACCATATATATTTTTCCGTATAGAGAATTCGAACTGAATTCGTATCCCCACCTGGGTATTTTTATTGCTTTGTCGTTAGCAAGGTTTAACTCGCCGCTCTATTGGGACCAGTTGGTAAAACAGGACAGTGCACGTGCACCTTTGTGTGAGCTGATTTGTGATGAAATTTTGACAAAGATTTGTAATAAACAGCAATTAAAAATTATGTCCTTTGCTGTCATTGAACTATCTAGTTTAAAGCCTTGATTTCGAGAATTCACTTTGGGCATTTTTGTATGAATTCCTTTAATGTATATTCGAGGAAGATTTTTTTCCACTTTTTTAAAATTTCCGAATACTCACCAGCTGCAACCGACAATCGAATTAAGAAAGGACTGGCTAAAGACTACAGTGATATTTTTATTCTCTATGAATTGACCTCTCCAAATGCAGTGGTTCCGCCAGTCCCCCTGTGGAGGTTGTCACCCCCCACCAATTCGCGAGCGCACCTCATCCCCAACTATACAGATTTTAAAGTAAAAAATCTGTAGAAACCGTGCAGAAATTAACTTACACTCTCCCAATTTTAACTTTACACTCCCCAAACTGAAATATCTAGGCGTAATTCCTGTTCAAAGGTGACATGCAACTTCCTTACGTTGCGTTTTCTATATTTTTTGTTGACAATTTGTTCTTTACAAACAAGAAATCCTATTAAAATATAGGCAACAAGTTTTCTCAGAAAGTACTTCAATGTTGGTAATAGCAATGCAGCAATACTACTTCGATATCTTCGTACCGATTTACAGAACTGAGGATAAGTGGATATATCGATATCTTCGTAGCCATTTAGAGAACTGAGGATAAGTGGATATATCTATATCTTCGCAGCGATTTAAAGAACTGAGGATAAGTGGATATATCTATATCTTCGCAGCGATTTTGAGAACTGAGAATAAGTGGATATATCGATATCTACGTAGCGATTTAAAGAACTGAGGATAAGTGGATATATCGATATCTTCGTAGCGATTTAGAGAACAGGACAAGTGGATATATCTATATCTACGTAGCGATTTAGAGAACAGGATAAGTGGATATATCGATATCTTCGTAGCGATATAGAGAACTGAGGATAAGTGGATATATCAATAACTTTTTAGCGATTTACAGAACTGAGGATAAGTGGATATATCGATATCTTCGTAGCGATTTAGAGAACTGAGGATAAGTGGATATATCAACAAAGTAATAACCGAGGAAGATATAGAAATGGACATCGATGTTACATACTTCCTGGATAGCTCAGTATGTGACAAATATAAGAGGTTAAATTAGATGAGGATAATTTAAGTTACATTGACTAATTTGGCTATTTAAGACTTATTTAACTTAATGTAATGTTAATTTAGATTCGTGTGTGACATCCTGACGAGTACCTAAAATCCATCCTCGAAAACAATAAAGGAAAATGGACCTAATTTACATAGAGAAGAAATATAGCACATAATCCAAAATAGGACGATATTGTATCTACACTTAACGGTATTGATCAAGCTCGCCAAGTTGGTGAACACGTTTTACTTATATACATGACAATTGTTGTCTTCTATGTATCTTAGAAGTGAAATTTTTAACTCCTGCTTTGACCCAGTTCTTCGTCACGCTTGTTTCAACTCGTGATGTTTTATAAAAATGCATTATTATCTATACAGACAATATAATTTCCCGTTGAGTTATTGTGTTTTATTAAAACTACATTACGTTAATATACAGTATTTGAAGAGATTTTACATTTGCAAAACAATAAGCGTCAAACTAGCAACCAGAACAAATTACGTGAAAGCAGAACTTGAATATTTCACTTCTGGGAGACATAGAATGAGTAATATAATTCCCATATAAATGAATGGAAAGAGCACACCAAGATGACGGGCTGATCTACACCGTTAAGTGTAAACAAAAAACAAATCAAGTTGGCATGGTCAACGTACCAAACAAGCATCCTTCTTTCCAGCAGGATCTCCTGCACACAACATTGACTCATGGATTCCCACTGGCATCTCTTTTCCCAACCTAGTGCTATACGAGTCATTGCATTGACTCAGAGGAACAAACTGTAGGTGCACCTTCATTAAAACATCACTTTTATCGCCACCTGTGAATATGAAAAAATACTTACTTCTTTGTTATCTGAACAACACCATTTTGATTGAGAAGATTAGGCTAGGTAAAGTTACGTTAATATATTTTATCTATCCACAACTAAAATAAGAAGATTAGGCTAGGTAAAGTTAGGCTGATTGCCTTTATATAAGCTGCTAATAAATATACCACTTCGCCTAACCTGACTTTGTCGAACAAAGATAACAAAGAGGATCCTATTGGTCGAAAATCGAAATTAGCCATGGCGACGATAAGTTCAAAGTTCAATAAACTAAGTTAAAATAAAATAAATTGATGTTTTGGTATATAAATAATAATCTATTGACTAGTCCCAATTCAGACTTTGGATAATTCCATGTGAATTCAACAAACAAATCAACCCGACCCTCTCCGATTTCTTTCAAATATGGTGCAGTCAATGACCCTGATAAGGGATGAAAAACTACCAATTTGCAGAGGTATATGGCAATTGTGAGGAAAGATACAGGTCTGCAAATTTTGGAAATTGTGTGAAATTTAAACACGCCTGTCTCGATATAAATGACCATAATTCTGGTTTAAATTGATATGCAACAGAACATGTCCTGTTTTAAAGAATTTTCACGTTCAAGTTCAGACCTGACCTTGATCTTTCACCTTGAATATCTCGAAACACCCTATCTTCAAGCTTGTTGGAATATATATATAATGCACAGCCATATTCAATCCACTACTGGATGAGGCCTCTCCCGGAGGGAGGAGGTTGTCTACTGCTCCCACGCTGACCAGACGTGTTGGGAGAGGAGAGCCGAAGCTCTCAACTGTGATCGCTACCTCTTTATTCAGGTAGCTCCCCAATTGGCCTCACGACGCTGGGTGGACGCCGCACAGGCAACACCATCTGGAGTACTGCGACGGTCACCCGTCCAAGCACTGACCAGACCCAGAGCTGCTTGTCTTCGGTGGTTCTTACGGGAACCGGTAGACCAGCTCGGCTAGGGCGTTGCG
>JAGDQP010009262.1:24233-59897 GCA_022664845.1 Lepisma saccharinum
TATATATATATATATATATATATATATATATATATATATATATCATTTTTTCAACATATTACTATAAACATGGCAAATATCAAGATGGAACACCAAGGCATCATATGACCAAAAAATCGTTTTTCTGCATCACTTACTCTATGTCTTACGGTACTCGCAAGATCATCGCCGCAGTAACAAACGTTCGCCATAGGATTCTGTCCTCGGCAAGATCAATCCAGTTTTCATCACAAGTATCCAGGGCTCGATGATCCCTTCTAATATTGTCCTCCCAACGGTCTCTTTCCATCCGGCTTTCCAACCAAGATGGAATATAACATTCGTTTTCCTCCCATCTGAGCTGCATGGCCTGCCCGTCTTAGTCGTCGCGCTTTCATTACGCTTACAACACCGGGTGAGTAGAACAGTCCGTGAAGTTCTTCATTATGCACTCTCCTTGTTTCTCCAGTCGTCTCGTCCCGTATATGTTTCTCAAGATCTTATTTTCAAACACTCGTAGTTTTTGTTCATCTGCTAGGGTCGTACTCTAACTTTCGCAACCGGAAGAATAACCGTTCTTTATATTTTCAATTTCAACTTCCTTGTCATTAATCGCGAGGTTAGGAGTTTCTGAACTGAATAGAAACATGCGTTGTCCGATACTAAACAACTTTTTATTTCTTCCGTTACCTCATTCTTGCTTGTTACATATGCTCCTAAGTATTTAAATTTGTTTACTTTCTCTACGTTCTCATTTATGTATCTATTTCCGTTATTTCCTGTGTTTCGGCTTGTTATGTATTTTGCTTTCTTTATGTTTACCTGTACACCTACAGATGCTTATCAGAATAATGGAAACACCTGAACGAAAGTGCAACTTGCCAGATTAATATGGTGTCGGGCCACCTTTCGCCTTCAGAACAGCCTTGATGCGACGTGGGATGGAGGCATAGAGGTCGTGAATGGTAGCAAGTGGAATATTACACCATTCCTCGTGCAGGGCATCGGCCAGTTCTGTGAGAGAGGATGGAGGTGGAAATCGTCGCCGGAGTCGTGTTTCCAAGATGGACCACAGATGTTCAATTATGTTGAGATCTGGGGATTGGGCGGGCCAGGGGAGGTGTTGAACTTCATCCCGATGTTCCTCAAACCACGCTGCAACAACTCCAGCTGTGTGAATGGGTGCATTATCATCCTGGAATATGGCGTCATTGTCCGGGAATAACATCCGGACCATAGGATGCAAGTGGTCTCCTAAAATTGCGACATAATCGTTGGCAGTGATGCGTCCGCGAAGTGTGACCACAGGACCCAATGAAAACCATGATATTGCGGCCCACAGCATCACCGTGCCGCCGCCATGTTTCACAGTTGGGCGGAGACACTGCAGATCATACGCTTCTTTGGGCGTTCTCCACACATAAACACGGCCCGTGGTTTGGAATAGGGTGAATGGTGACTCATCCGACCATACCACACGTTTCCAGTCGTCAACGGTCCAAGTTGCATGGTCGCGGCACCATTTGCGGCGTGCTAAAGCGTTCTGGTCCCTGATGAGAGGTTTGGCCCGTGCAACACGACCCCGTAAGTTCATGTCATGTAATTCGCGGCGGACTGTGATTGTCGAAACAGGTTGGGGGAGGTGCTGATTGAGTTCCTCCGTCACTTGCGCCGCAGTGGCACGACGGTTCCGCGTGACAATGCGCTTTAATACCCGGCGTGCCCTGTC
Source organism: Lepisma saccharinum (assembly GCA_022664845.1). Classification (NCBI taxonomy): domain Eukaryota; kingdom Metazoa; phylum Arthropoda; class Insecta; order Zygentoma; family Lepismatidae; genus Lepisma; species Lepisma saccharinum. The sequence continues at coordinate 25,942 of JAGDQP010009262.1, forward strand.
ACTGATGCTTTTCTTCCGCCCACTGTTCCGCTTCCCCGATGTGGTTTTCCCGTGTGTTGTGTAGGCCGTCATCACCTTCGACACTGTCCCTGGCGACACACCTAACACACTAGCCACTGCCGTCACACTCACTCCACATAACTGCGCACCAACAATTTGCCCTCTTTGAAACTCTGAGAGGTCTCCCATTTTACACTACCTCCGTCTGCTGCAGCCACTGCACACTCCTGTTCCACGACGCCTGACGTAGTATGGAGACCGACCTAACACACCACCAACAGCAGTCCGGCGCTGCGGTCGCCACGACACCACTGCCAACCCATACATCTGACGTGTTGCCAACTACAGGTGTTTCCATTATTCTGATAAGCATCTGTATATCTCATCGCAAACTTCTACCAAGATCTCGGAATTACTTTGTTTAGCATCTATATCTTCCCCTATTAAATATATATCATCCTCGATACGAACAGTTGATTCAAGCCATTCATCATTAGTCCCTTTCTATCCTTTTTAAATTTTTAAAATCGCATATTCTAACGCAAAGTTAAACAGTAATGGTGACCAGGCATCACCTTGTTTCAATCCGTAACGAATCTTGAAAATATCTTACATTACCTATTCGTACTCTGCTTATGGGGTCGCTGAGACACATCCTCACTAGTTGAACCAGTTTTTTCGGAATTCCAAATCGTACCAGGATAGTATATAACGTTTCCCTTTTGATAGAATCACAAGCTTTCTTGAAATCAATGAATAAGTGGTGAACAGTCCCACTGTATTTCCATTTCTTCCCCCAGATTTGTTTCCATGCCTAAATCTGGTCCCAAATGGTTCTATTTATTCTAAATCCACATTGGTGGTGATCTCCAATTATAATCTAAGTATACGCTTAAGCGAGTTGACAGTATATTACTCAATACTTTGGGAGTAATGAGATTCCGAGGTAATTATTACAGTCCGATTTATCACCTTTTTCATAAACCGGAACTGTTATTGAGTTTTTCCATTCCTTTAAAAGCTAGCTCGTCCTTTCTCCATATTGCATTTATCAATTAATTTATCCCGTTTTAATTAATTCCTCTAGAATGTTGTCTACTCCCGGTGATTTTAATTTCTTAAATTTCTTTATCGACATTTTGACCCTGATCTCGCTTGGTTCGCGTATCCATGGTTCAGCCGTACAGAATTCAAATTCCTCGGTTTTATGTCCGTTGTATACAATAAGACGTTTTTCGAAGTAACTCTTCACGCATCGATAATTTTAGTCCGATCCGCTTGTAGATCTCCGGGTTCATTTCTATTCATTCCCTAACCTCGGCTGGTAACCTTTTCTTAACGAGTTTGCCCCTTTGTATAGATCTCGTTTGTTATTTGTCTCTCTCCTGAATCTTCTGCGTCAGATATTTTCGCCTTTTTGTTTCGAAATCCGCGTGTGGCGTTGCGTTTTGCGTTGTTGTAGTGGTTCGTATTTGCTTCGTTTTATTACTTATCTATCGCTGCTTTGTTTGTTTTCGTTCCTCATGAAGTTTAAGGCATTCTTCATCAAACCAAGGCTTGTTTTTCTGCTGTTTTTTTTTTCTGACCTACACTTTTCCTCTCTGCGACCTTTACTGTAATACGACTTGCCTCCCACATCTTACTTACATCAATTTTACTATTAATTTCATCTTTATCACTACTCGAGTCGGTTAACATTTCGAACCTATTGATGTTGTAAGAACAATGAAATCGAAACGGCAGGCCATGTAGGAGATACGAGAAAAATGAAGACTATATTCCATCTTGGTTGGAAAACCGGATGGAAAGAGACCGTTGGGAGGACAATATTAGAAGGGATCGTCGAGCAGTAGATGTTTGTGATGAAAACTGGATTGATCTTGCCCAGGACAGAATCCCATGGCGAATGTTTGTTACTGCGGCGATGATCTTGCGAGTACCGTAAGCCATAGAGTAAGTAAGTGATGTAGGAAAACGATTTTTTGGGCATATCCCTTGGTGTTCCATCTTGATATTTGGCATGCTTATAGTAATATGTTGGAGCAATGAAATATATATATTTAAAAAAACTTGAAGATTGGATGTTTCGAGATATTCAAGGTGAAAAATCAAGTTCAGGTTTCAACTTGAACGTGAAAATTCTTGAAACAGGACATGTTGCATATCAATTTAAAGCTCTACTCACTAGCTTTTCAATGATATAAGTTTCATTGCTGTATCTGGATTAGAACAGAATTGTGGACATTTATCTCGAGACAGGCGTGTTTAAATTTCACACAATTTCCAAACTTTACAGACCTGTATCTTTCTTCTGCAAATTGGTAGTTTTTCATCTCTTATCAGGGTCATTGACTGCACCATATTTGAAAGAAATCGGAGAGGGTCAGGTTGGAAATGTTACTTTTCTGTGTTGAATTCCCTTTAAGGAAATATCGAATATGTCTATCTCATTCCTGATAGATATCCAAATACCACAAAATTGCATTAAGTGTACGGCCAGACCCCTTGGCCGATGTAATAAAGCTAATTGCCACCTGCCATTACACAAGAGAGATGTGCGCAGTAAGCCTGTTTATGTATATTTTATACTTGAATATACTGTTGCTTTTTTAAAAGATCATAAAGATCCATACTACCTGCAAAAGCTTTTTTTGCAGTGAATAGCAATACTATGTTTTAATTAAATTGAGTTAATTTAGGGTGTTTACGCCGAGATAGGGTAGCAGAGCATATATGGAAAGAAAGTCAGCCACGGCGTAGTTAAAAAGATACTGTCCCGGCATTACCCTTGTATAACTGAGGAGAAACTCTGGAGAAATATCAGGAAGATCGACAACAGCATTTGAACCTTGGACCATTAAAATGTTAAGCCAACGGTGTAGCTGATGAACTACTGTTGCTCATGATATGTTATGGCATCGGTATATAACTGTTGTTCTGCATCCTCTTTACTAACCAGATTAAACCCCTTGTGATCTCATTTAGGTCTCACAATGAATTTAATATAAAGCGGTGTTTTGACATGGGTAAGAACTTTCAGCTCCAATTGCAGGCAATGCCTGGATCTTTTCAACAAAAATATTTCTACTGAGTGTTCCAAAAATGGTGGCAGCGGTGGGATCACTGTTTCAAAGCCGAATGTGAATTTGAAACATAGGGGGTCACATTTAAATTAGAAGATTTTGCAAGTCTATACTAAATTCGCTTTCAATTTGACCAGGACCTTTTTATGTAGTTGGGCTACTCAAAATATACCTTAAATCTGAACAACCTTGGATCTCAAAACTAAACTGGAAATAAGTGAGGTATATTTTCAGAGTGTTTTGTAGTAGTTATTGTGACAAACTATTAAACATTGCATACTGTGTCTAAACCTCGTAAAGAAACATAAATATAAATTTTCCTGAGCTCACAGAAGTTCGAGCTTTCCGGTAACTATTACTGTGCATCAATAGAATTATTGAACGTTAGGTATGTTCGAAAGGGTTATGTCAGTCGTTCATTAAAGTTATGTATAGACCAGAACTTACCGTACGATGTCTGTCCCCAGCCAGTGGCTGTTAAATTCTGCTCTTTTACTTCGTCCTCTGCGTGCAAACAAGCAGGATAAATGTTGTTGTTGAAGCTTACAGGGTTCTTTAATTTTATGATGGCAACATCGTGGTAGCTCATTGGAGGAGTGTAGTCAGGATACGGGAAAAATTCGGAGATTTCCATGTCAATAGGAGAGGCATCATCGTCACTGTCTCTTAGATTAAGGTCACCTAGACGTACCACCGACGGTTCTTTACTTAAAGAAATGAAAAAAGGAAAATCAGTATTTTATGAATGGATGAATGCTACAAAATAAGCTTGTTCCATGATATGGTTAGTACAAACATTAAAATTGTCTTCTCTATTCTTACATAGAAATAATCGAACAATATTAAGTTTATGGGTACACCCGGCCGATCCTTTTCTGGTTTGGAAATGTTAGACTTCCGTTTCATTTATAGATCTTTCATTTTATTAATATATGTTTTTCTTTACAGTACACCCTAAAACCGTTTTGGCCTGAGTGCCATCCGCCAACAGCCTATTGATATAGACAAACACGACAAACTTTAGCCATGCTCTGGAACATGTTAACTGAGGCGTCGGTTCCACGAGAAAAACACATGGTTCTTTCATCAGGTGGCTCAGTTTCCATGTGACCGGCACCATAATACTATCTTAGAATTCCTCTAATACGCTTTTTGTCCCGATGTTGTATCCGTTCGTTGATTTCAGATTCAAATGAGGTCTTATGCAAAATGTTCGTATGTAGAGTAAATTTCTGGAGGTTTCTTGAATTGGAGAATAGGTTTGAAAACGTTGTGTTCTGGCGATATTTTTTTTAATTATATGATTATAACTGTAAATAATTCTATTCTACGAATTGAGTTCGAGTGATTGATCATCTTTGTGTTGTTTTTCTAAATCATTTGTTAAAGACTGGTTACGGTCGTTGAAGTGTCCTGATTGTGTGCAATTATTGCGAGTATTTTCAATTGTTGTGCATTTTTCAAGGGAAGATATAATGATAACAATAGAAGGAATCGTACACACGAGCTAGCCTTATTGAAAGTGTTTGTTTGCCTTTGCTTAAGATAGAATTCAAAGTTAATTTAGAGGTAAATTCAGATCTTATTGGTGAATATCATGTACAAGATGCGATTTTCTGCAAAGTGTACGTTTCTTTCGCTATTCGAATTTGACATTAGTTGGGTATGATCCCCGTGTAATGTTTTAACACTATTTCATCTCTGAATTTGTCGAGATATGTCTTTGATCTGTTGTTTTTATTAATGTTATCGTCAGAAGGGTGAGGAAGAAGATGATGTGTGCTTTATGTATGCTGTTTATTATCACTAGAGGCTGTTAATTACTCAGTAACACGACGTGGTGACATTTGAAAATTTATACTGCATGACGTTATACCAGGTTGGCAACACTGATATCCCGGTGACACCGTGTTTTCACCCTTGATATCCATCATGTTGATAGAAACAAATTTCTGCAAACGAAATTTTTATTCAGTGCGTCGTTTATGATTTATTGAGAACTATTCAATTTCTTCCCATTGTAAGGCGTCGACTTGGACGGCTCCAAGTTGGAAACACTATAAATCTAAAATGAAGCGAAATTGGACTCGTGTTTATAGGAACTTTCATTCTTATTTTGGTGTGATGAATCATCTCCCGAAGTATTTGCGTGTATGGCTGGGACACCCTGTATGTAACCTTATTTAACTGTTAAGAGAGTGACATCTTTCTCTTGGAAGTAGAACTGGCCAGAGACCGGAAGTCATAATTTTTCCCCATTCTTTCTGACCATGGCGAATTAAAATCGTGTACGACTCAAATCTGGCTTGTAATTACTGAGCTTAAACCTCTCATCCACTGCATGCGGAAACCTGCGAATTGCGTGTTCGGACGAATATGTAGGAATGTTATTCGTCCGTAATAGTGCGAATACTCCTCGTCCGCAGCCACAGTATTCGTCCGAATCTGTAGTTAATAAATGTTAATAAAACGTCTGATTCGATCATTTCTTGTGCAAATTCCTGTCAAAATTTATTTTTCATCTTCCGCCTGTGATAATTAGCATGTTCCTTAACTTCATGAACATAAGAAGTATAAACTTTTCGCAATCCATCTTTCCACGCTAGTAAAAGTACTTATTCGTACGAACAAATCCAAACAGAAATGGACGCATTCGCAGGTCGCAACTATACGCTCTGATGTCCAACTGACACATAGCTGTTTGGATCGTTCGTCCATTAACGCACGTAATCGTCCGAACAAGGAATTCGCAGGTTTACACATCCAGTGGACGAGACGCCTTAGGGGGCACAGACGGACGGACAGGGCAACGTATACACCTACATCTACGCCTTCTTCACAACCGTTCATACGGGTTCTGTAAAACCTGCTATGTTTTATTTATTGAGTGACGTAAATTCCTTATTCCCATTACGTGCCTATGTGAAGATGTAGCAGTACAAAAGTGTTCTTGTGTTGCGCATGAACGTTACGTGAAGGATTGTTTGCACATGGAGATACTTAATAGACATCACAAGAGATAAGACAGAAACAAGGGTCCTGGTTTGTAAAATGGTTTGAACAATCTCACTGTGTTTGCGTGATCCTTGTTTCAGATCTGTGAAGTCAACTGAACGCAGTGGTTACAAGGACACTCCACTAGAAATTGCAGGTAGTAACTGTCTTTAGAGGTTCACAAGCTCCTTTACGTTAATAACAACTTTAAGAACTAAACAGAAAAAAAACAATTTAAAGAAAAAAACTAAATACGGTAGTCTGAGCTGGTGATGTGTTCAAAATCTTCAACAGCAGTTAACAGTACTTTTAGTTCTTTCCAACTTAAAGATTTGCCTATCATTTAACCATTCACAAATTAATAGTACGACAATTACGTAGAATAATATTAATTATTATTTCGAGATGCAATACAGTAATTTCTTAACCTAATAATAATCACACATTATAGAACAAGTTTGAAAGACATCGATTATTATACTGCTTCATGAAAACGAAAAAAGTGGTAAATATTTGTTTAGAAGGATCGGTACCTAAAGTATGACCCATATGTTTCTCGTCAAGATTTTCGTTACATTCTTTGCAGTACAAAACGAAGGATGGTTGCCATTGCAGATTAGAATTGGGACCACTGTGGATACTAGAGTTATTGTACATAGAATAATACAAGAATGCAATTCCTCCAATTCCTAGTTCAGTTTCCAAATTAAAATTTGACCCTTTTGGAGAATTGGACCCCTTATTAAATTTCAATAATCTTAAGCTATCACAAATTTTCAGTTTACATTTTGTTCTAGTCCTATAGAAGTACTTACCCCTGAGAGTTGAAGATACAATGTGCAGCTGTAAGAACATGCTGATCACTAATCAAGGAAGCTCCACAATCCCAACTGATTTTATCACCTGATTTGTAACCTAGAACAGCCTAAAATAGGTTATGATTTGAGTAGAATACATGCAAAGCTTATGATATAATTGTTACATTGTTAATAATTTTATACAAATGGATTATCATACGTTTACGTATACGTTTTATGACTTCTGATTCAGCATATCTACTTGGCTCCGCCATCTCTACCGAGGCCCTACGGAGTCTACTGATTGAGAAGATTTCTAAGCTTGAATTTTTCTTTTCCCGCTTATCTTCGATTTCAGCACATTCAGCATTCTATCTACTTCGTGCTTCCTTTTCGATCCCCCGATTAATGTACTTTTTGCGTTGTTCTCCTTCTTGGCGGGAAGAGTCCTTATTACAGAGTTACGATTGTGTTTTACAGGCAGGCCTCGAATCGATCCTTAATTGTTCTTTGAGTGGCAAGGCTTGGTTACAGGCTACCCTACCCGTTCGGTCAGGTGGACTTGGCATTCGTCGGGCCATGGATTTGGCGATTCCGTCCTTTTTAGCGTCTTTCCATGGTTCTCGTCGTCTCGTTGAGTCGATCCTTCCACTGGGCCTTTGCCTCGACCCGGACGCCTCTATTCAAGATTGTTCAGCAAAATGGTCTACGTTAAGTGGATCAAGTTCTCCTCTTTTGGATGTCAATAGCTCTCAGTCTTCTTGGGACGATCTTATCATCAAACGTACACAATCGCAGTTACTACAATCCGCTACTTGTCTTGAAGATAAAGCCAGGCTACTAGCAGCGTATTCACCTGAGTCCGGTGCTTGGCTCCAAGCTTTGCCTTCTCCTCCTCTTGGCCTACATCTTTCGAATGAAAGCTTCCGGGTTGCTGTTGCCTTACGTTTAGGAGCAGACGTCTGTGTACCTCATCGTTGTCCAGCCTGTGGAGCATTCGTGGATCAACGGGGCCTTCACGGTCTCTCCTGTATCAGGAGTGCTGGTAGACACATGCGTCATTCTAGTGTCAATGATGTCATCCTCAGAGCTCTAGTTTCTGCTAATGTACCATCGGTACGAGAACCATCTGGCTGCAGCCGCTCCGACGGTAAGAGACCTGATGGAATGACACTAGTTCCATGGAAGAGAGGAAGACCTCTATTATGGGATTTCACCTGCGCTGATACATTCGCAATTTCAAATGTTACTCATTCTTCCTTGAAAGCGGGTGGTGCTGCTATTCGTAGAGAGGCCGATAAAAATCGAAAATATTCTAATCTACTTGCACAGTATATTTTTGTTGCGATCGCAATTGAGTCAAGTGGTACTTGGGGCACCGCAGGCCTTAATTTTATTAAAGAAGTTGGTCGGCGAATACAGATCGTTTCAGGTGATGCTCGCTCGACCACCTTCCTAATCCAGCGCCTCAGTATCGCAATTCAGCGAGGGAATGTATCTTCTATTCTTGGTACGTTGCCTCCTGGGAAGGCATTAGACGAGATTTTCCTGCTTTAAAGATGTTTTTTTTTTTGAGATTTTCAAAATATATTCTCTTCTCGAAATAAATCTATTTTTGTTAGAATGTGAAGAAAACTAATATGTGAAACAATAAAATATAAGAAAATTTGTAATTATTATAGCCTCTAGTTGTTGAACGAATATATCATGAATAGTCTAACCTACATACCTAATTAGACGCAATACGTTTCTAAACAATCATATGGAATGGAATTATCAAATAACCTTTAACAATGCAAAATAGAGCCGATGTATGGATATTTCCAGATATATTAATAAAGATTAATTATATCAAGATAATTTGGTGTACAATTTTGGAAAATTTCTTCATGTGCACATTGATTTTGATTTATTTTATTTCTGTATCCATATCAACTGAGTTATTTACAACAAAACTTAAACAATCAGTCCCTAAACGGATATTGTTGCAATAATTCAGGTCCAAATTCAAGCTCTGCACTTTTTCTGTATATATCTTTCAAAAGCATAAATATTTCTAAAAGAAGCATCAAATTCTAATATCATTGCAATTAACACTTTGATGGAAACAGGATACGTATTGCTAGTTTACGTTTACAGGGCACAGCAAGCTAGTTTACGTTGTCACGCAACGACCAATAGCGAGGCTAGAGCGCAAATTTCAGTAACTTCATATTACTACTTCGTGATTTTAGTAGTTAGGAGAACTGGTCCAAGTGAGGCGGTATACACCTATATGCCATACTGGCTCTGAATGTTGAGACCTATATACACGATATCGTGTTCTTTTTTTAATTTTTGATACGTCTAGGTAAATATTAGGAAAGCAGCACGAAATATCGGGAAATACTATACTTAAACCAGAGCCTATTGCGAATGCATTTCGAAGGCATGTGGCGTAGCAGTTTCCACTGTGCGTCTCTCTGTACATATTAGCATACTAGACAAAACCATTGAATTGTGTAGCAGAGTGTTTCCGAAATTTCAGATAACACAAGTTGCCTGGTGAAGGTAGAGTAGATGACGACTGCGTATAACATCGGCCATTGATTATCGATATCTGTCTTGTCGTTTGGAAGAGGTCCGCCACAACAACGCAACTGCTTGAAGACGTTGTTGGTGCTACCAGATGACCTGTATCAACAGGTACGATTCACAAATGACTACACGAAAGTTGCCCCATACCATATGACCAGTGTATTGTGTATGTTACTTACCTAATTACACAAAATCGTGTGTCTAAAATGGACAAGAGCACATGGGAATTGGACCAACGAGCAGTGAGAGTTAGAATTCTTCACACGATTTTCTCTGGACAGTAATTATTGACGAAGACTGGTCTGGAGAAAAGCACGAAAATTTTACCATCTTACAACATAATTGAAGGAGACAGATATGGAGGTTCTGATGTACTTGTTTGCGTTCCATATCACTTGGAGTACGCACGGAACCGAATGTGACTTTGCGTAGAATCATGATAGCTCTGCAATATAGAATGACATCTTGAATTGTCATGGTAGACCTTACGCACCTGAAAGACGCGAAGGATTCATTTTGCAAGATGATGGACCTGATGTCTCTCCTCTTAGAGCACATCTAGTCGACAAATATTGGGAGGAACACCATAACCGATGACTGGCTTGGCCAACAAGTTCCCCTTAATCGTATCATCAAGCACATGTGGGATGTTCTGGGTCGGCACGTGGATGGCTTGTCTCCTCTTCACGAAGTCTGCAAGATCTTCAAAGGTCTATCCGCAAGACGCAGACACGAATGAAGATGGTCTAATTAACAGGGTGTAGCGCCGTTGTAAGACGTGCATTGCTAACGGCGGTGACATATCCTATTAGTGAATATTTTTGTGCATTCTTAAGATCGGACATTATTTTTTCTGCAAATATATCCCAATTGTTCCCTGACAATTGTTGACTGGCTTGTTGGTTTTCATCACATGACGTATGTGAAGTGTATATTTAGTTACAAGTAACATTTGTTGACCAGCATTTATTGATTTGTATTCTCTCATATGTTTATTTGTTTCTTGATTATGACAAGCAAAGTAGTTAAAAGTCATTGATTTAAACCACTTCAGCACCTATTGGGTGGTACTGTTCAGCTCCATAAAACATTTTCACACAAACGCGTTGATTGTATCCGGAACTAGTAATAAAGTTTTTATTGTGTTGTGCCATGCCTGTATTAAGTTTAGTCCACTTTTGTCCTTAGGTTCAAGTACAAATTTGAGAAGAGACTAAGTATCAAAATCATGGTCACATCGGAAATCTTGACAGCCTTGCTGGGCCACTAATGCCCACTATTTACCCCATACCTTACACTGGAAAATGTGATCACCGAAAGTTAGACCGTAGATGAATACACAGATATTATAAATTAATTGTTAAGTAACATTAAGAATTTGGGGATGAACTGCCAGCGGCGACGTTTCAAGTGTATTTAGTGAAGCATTGAATTCTGTCTAAGGGCTAATAAACAAAGATTGTTGGTGTGTGTTCAAGGTTAAATAAATGGTATTATTTGGGAGATGAACTGCCATTGGCAGATAAACAAGTTGAATTGCATTTATATAACGGTATATACACGTCATATTTAAGCAAAACTTAAAGCAAGTGATCATATGTAAGTATACATCTATGTGTGAAACCCTCATAAGAACACTTAACATTGTATTTAACAAGTGGGAATACTATAGAAAACGAAATACAAATAATCTGACTACATACCATATGTGGAAACTCGCCAAGTCTTGCGCGTTGTCCGTTCTCTATGTACAATGTTGGTGACAATGGACACTTTTCTGCATATTTCTTACATGCTATAAAAGAAAAATATAAGTATTATTATACATACGCACCACAGTATATGTACATTAAAAAGCACAAGAGGCAAGTTGTCCAAAATATTTTAATGCCAAATTAATCCACAAGTTAGTCTACGAGTGATAGATAAAATTATTATAGATAGTGAATTCTCACCCTCTATATGTCTTGTGTGCCATCTGGTGTCAGTCCGGCTGAACTAGGAATCAAACAATGCTAGTAAACCATGCGCAATATCTACGTTTTTAATCTCGTGCGGACCAATAAGAAGTAGTATCAGATGCTCGGCTACCTCTCCGTGCTTTTCTCACTCATTACATCGAACGCACAATCATTGCATCCCAGCATTATTTCGCTCCTAGTTCGGCTGGATTGACACCAGATGGCAAAAAAGAAATAGAGAATAGGTTACACTATCGATATAATTATTTAGCTATGACTCTTAGGCTAGCTTTTTATGCAAGTGTACATTGCTTTCATTGCCTGCGATTTGGGTGAATAGCCAATTGAAACACGTGTTTAAGTGCGTGTAGTATGTGTAACACAAGTTTCTATTGGCTACTCATAGAAATCTCGAGAAAAGCACGCAGCGTACGATTGCAATGAAAGCTGGCTTTAGATTAAGTCGTGGGTTAACTTTATTCACAGCTAAAGTGTTTTGTGCAATTGGCTCCAAGTGTTTTATATTCTGAAGCAAGCTAAAACTGTTTTTCTCGATTAACTCCAAAGATAAAAGTTCTACAGAAAAAGTGTAATGACAAAAAGACGTATTAAAGCCGCTGCTGTGTCTTACCCTGTCAATCCTGGCGCGACAGCTATCAGATTTCAAGTGATTGATTTTACTTCAATCCAGAATAGGGTCTATCAATTTTGCAGCGTGCTCTTGTGATTAAAATTAATTTAAAAACTTTTGCAAATGTGTTTGTTATCTGATTTTTAATTTTTAAGTGAAGTCCAGTTTATCTTGAACTTGATATTAAGAAGAAAGTCTTCAATTGGAAGAGAAAGGGTTGAGGAAGTATTCAACTTATTTGGTAAATTTTCCGTCACGAAATGAACGAACGTCTGAGCTCACTCCAAGGTTTGGGTATTGTCCTTTTATGATGTAAAGAAATGTACCCTGAACAGAATCAGGAGATCGGCGTTCCACAAGATACACACGATATGACAATCATTTTAACATAATAAGCGAAGTACCAGGTGCGTACATATGAAACCGGACAAAATGTTCAGAAAAGACACAGTGATTGGATGACAATGTTAAGAACTATTTTATTCGAAGTATTGTCCATCGCTAGCGATACATTTCTGCCATCGTTCCGGCAATGTGTGGATGCCAGACCAAAAAAACTGTGCCTCTTGTGCTGCAAACCAGTCATCAAGCCATTTTCGTAAGATGTGAAGCGCTGGTCAGCAAGTGCGTGTCCCATGGATGCAAATAAGTGGAAATCGGGAGGCGCCAAGTCTGGTGAGTAACCCGCACGCGGAAGGATTTCCCAGTCAAACGTCGCAATCGTTTCCTTAACCGGTTTTGCTGTGTGGGAGGGTGCATTATCGTGAAGCACAATCACTTTATGTTGTCTTTGGTCATATTTTGGTCGTTTTTCACGCAAAGCTTGATGCAAATCGATCATTTGTTGTTGGTAACGTTGGGTATTAACGGTTTCGCCAGGTTTCAGCAGTTCATAATAGATCACTCCCTTCTAATCCCACCAAACACAAAGCATTATTTTCCGTCCATAGCGATTTGGTCTTGCAGTCGATGTCGCCGGTTCTCCTGGAGTTACCCATGCGGTTTTCCTGCTGTCGTTCACTCAAGCATGTGGAACCCATTTTCCCACCTTCTGAATCTTGCCCATGGCTTTTAAACGTATGGAAACTACTTCTCGTGTCACATTTAATTGATCCGCGAGTTGTTGCGTTTGAGCGTCATCCTCATCCAATAAAGCTTGCAATTCGCTGTCTGCATACTTTTTCGGTAGTCTTCAACGTTCTTCGTTTCTCACGTCAAAATCGCCACTTTCAAATTTTGTAAACCACGCATAGCACTGTGACTTACCAAGAGCATGATCACCGTAAGCTTCGACAAGCATGCGATGCGATTCTGCAGCAGTTTTCTTCAAATGGTAACGAAACATCAATGCCGTCCGCACATCGTAGTTGTAGGTACAAATTGCGCCATGTTCAACGCTATTAAACACTACACTATGACATGAAACTTGTCTGATTGTGAGTTGCAAATCGTTATCAGCAATCAAAACAAGCAAGTGGCGCCAAGGACGCAGTTTTACGGTAACGACAGTGACAGCTAACGCCGTCTATGCACAAATTCCGGTTTCATATTTACACACCTGGTACAGTATTTTTTCTTCATCGTGAGACGGAAAATGATAAACCATTCTGGCTATTATTAGTGTTGCATCTAAGAATGTTTTCGCAGCTTCTGAAACTGTAATTGGGGAGTTCGATGGAATAAGGACGTAAGTATGGAAGAAGCATTGTCAGAAAAAATGGCTTTCATCTCCAGACTGCACTGCTTAATTCACTCATATTTATCACTTAATAACGCACACAGTTCTTTTGGAGGGAAACTTTTGTTTTTGGTTGGAAACAAACAGTTTTAGCAACTGCTTAGTGATATGCTTTCAGGATACTATGATTTGGCTTATCAGCTGCCCTTACCTCTAGAATCTAGGTATTTAGTTGAAATTTTGACAGAGGGTTGGTTATTCAAGCATGGTAGATACCATTTATGAATTTGATGGAAAATCTCTCTGATGCCCTTATTCTATTAAACTCCTCAGAAGGGTATCTACTCGGAACAATTTTATCGACTATAGGCCCTCCGCTATCCATGCTGACATTGGTAGTATGAGCACAACAAACGTATTTCCAATCTTGTACGCTTTACTTGCGGAATTTGTCTGGTATTCGTAATATAGTTGAAAGGAGGAACTTTATGTTGTTGTAAGCGGTTGTACTTAGGGATTTAATTGAAAGAAGAAAAGTTCCAGTACTCATCAAGGATTTCAAAACAAAACTCGTACATTTCTTGATCAGATTTCCTTTTCCAAGAGCGAGTTTCAACAACAGATCGTCTTCCAGACAGCAAACAGGATGATACATATGGTTAAGGGTTGAACGTTGAAAGATTTCGTACCACGATTTTGAAAATTTGTTCATTTTAATTTAAAAAGCTTCCGTACTATAGATGCAAATTGAAAAAAGTTCCGGCACTTCGTACCGATGAGTACCGACTCGATTAACACATGGCTGTACTCAGTTGTAGTATATTGTACACTGAAGTGCTCAGCCATGAGATAGCGGAAGGGAACTAGTTGACCGCGCAGTAACATCGCCGCAAACCGGCCGAACGGTGCGAGGCAGTTGCAGTGTGGTCAGGTCAGTTGGATTTCTGAGAGTGCAGTGGTGATGGCAACCCAATGGGAATTATTTATATCAGTTACACTATATAACCAAAACATAATTAGGCAAGGCAAGATATACTCTTTATACTCTAAGGCAAGATATACTCTTTATAGTTGTCGCTCGTCGATTGTTTGGCACGTTCACCTTAACTTCATGAACAGTTCTTTTGCAGGAACATTTCTTCCAATGAAATTTTACATTCAAATACAAACTATCCACTCACCTTCATTCTCAATCGAAGAGCGAACACATGTACAATGTTTTCATTACTTCATTCAAAATTAAAAGTGAAATAAGAAATCTTATTCAAAAGCCTTTTAATTATTTCTTTGTGCCAAGTACACGTGGCGTGGATGACACTCTACTTTGGATAAGAATCGATCAAATGAAACCTGATATAAGTCATGGAGTGTTTGAAACGGTAAGACGTCCCGGCGATAGTGACACGATTTCGTATATTCATCAGTTTTCATTTATATCTACCTTTAATGTTTAATTTTATAGCTTCTTTTGGCTTCTAATTCTTGGATCGTGTAATCTTAGAGCAATTAATGTTACTTTACTTTATGTTATATTGTATTTCGTTAGGTAAAGTTAGGTGGCTACCCTAAACTGGATTTCCTCCCGAAATATTTGATCAGTATTGGAGAACCTAAATGGACTGAAACAGGTGAAAACAAAAACAAACGGATGTCGCATTGTTGTTGCATCCAAACACTGACTGACGGTTTAACCAGAATAGTTCACACCCATCCTCCGTGGTTTAGTGTATGAACTAATCTAATATTCGCCGTATAATACACACCCATCCCCGTATCCAATATTCGAAAAGTTCAAATTGCATTAGGATGACACAAAGATTCGAGTCCTACTGCCACCCACGCTACTGAGATCTTCCTAGCTTTCTTTTTCAGTTCTAGCAGAGCATCCTAACGCCTTGATCCCTTTTTCTTCCAATTAGTAACCTGGAAAAGCCCCTGCCGACGAACATAATTCATCAAACGTGTCAGAAGCTTACACGGCAGTGGCTTGTCAAACCTCTAATTAAGTGTAATTTACCTATTTTTAACCTCGAAAAACAACCAATGTTCTATGATTTCTTTGCACAGCAACCTACTCCGTTATAAACATACCTTGTTCACTTTTTCTTTCAGTGGTCCCATGCACCGTATTGTTCTTATTCCGGTTGTGTTCATAGTATCCACTGTCTTCATGCTTGTCATTTACAGGTACATCATAGAAATTTCCACCTAAAATGTCATCTTGTAAGATGTCTTCTAGATTCCAACTTGGTTTATTACTTCTAACTGTGCTTGTCTGATGATTGGTGTGTTGTAAAGGAACGGGATTCTGCAGAGACCATTGTTGTCCATTTCCAACAATTGCTGGGGGCTTAACACTATCTTCTCCCGGATACACACTTTGTAGGTTCCAATCTTGTACATTATTAGTAAATATTTCTTCTTGTGGTAGTGGTATATGGTCATAATTCCAAACTTGTTTATTACCGTTAAATTTTCCACGATCTGTGCGATCTTTGAAATAAATTTTCCAAGGTTCTTTTAAACTATTTCCACGCCTATGATTATTATTATTATTATTCCCATCTTGATAAGAAGTTTGTGGGCCAGGAGGTATATGGACGAAGGATGTTGAAGATGAAGGTCTCCGAGAGATATGTCTTGAAGGTGATTCATTGTTTCCTAATCTAGAATCATCGTACTCATATTCCTCGCAACAAACTATTTCCATGGATCCCTGAAACCCGCATCTGTCTGGGTTATTATTGTTGCCTCGTAGAGTATTCCAAACAATGGGACAATCTACAATCAATCTGCATTTGCCTCTAATTCCATTGCTTTTCGTGCATAAATTCCCCACTGAAAAAATAAAAGAGATATTTTGGTTTACAATACATTTATGAGTTCTTTAATCATCTTTCTATGAACAAACTTTCAAATGAAATATATCAGACAATTTAGTTACTTAATTTAAATAATTCATTTGTATTCTGAGACTAAACAAAGTGTATTTTTAGGGATAGACGGAGTTAATTTTGGGTCTAAATTGAGTGAATTTTAGGGATAAACCAGAGGCGATTTGTGTATGTAGCTTTCTATAGTCAAAACAAATGTCTTCCATAACCTTCTGTCTAAAAGAAAATGATATATGGATGTTGAAAATTTATAGTTAAATAAATGTGCAATTGGCAAATCTGAATCGATGAAACTGATGTATTGCCATCTAACGGCGAAATATAGAACGCACTAGTTCATGTTTTCTGTCACTCGCACTCAGTAAGATTTGCTTTCTTTGTTTCCTCGAATCGAACACTCATACAACTTGCAACCCCTTGCGTTGGCCAGTACATGGGGAATATAGTACGAAATGAGGATGAATTCTACTCTTCCTCCCTCGGAAATAAGTAACGCTTATTGGTGAGAGACATCTTTACGCCATAATCAGAATTGTTTGCATTCCTGATATTAATGTAGTTCATAAACAAATCGTATCTGAAATTAAAGGCTCATATTTCATTTCATTATGCAACAATATGAACTGCTGTAGCCAATCAACATTATTTTCAGCGATTTTTTATAACTTTGTGTGACTAACGTAACTGTAAAAGTATGAATAACGTCTACGTTGTTACTGAAGGTTTGTAAAAACTTGAAAGGTAAACTTAAACGCATAGGTGTAGGTAGAGTATTACAAGTATTTCCATGCTTATTGTTCATTCAACTTACTTAATCCTTTAATGTCTATTTACGAACTGGTCTTCTTGTCTAAGATTTTCAACCATGAACAACGCAACTTTCGTAGTCTAGTTATAGTGTAGGGACTAGACAGACTGGATCTTCTATACCCTCAGTACAATCAGTTTGTAGGAAGGTGCCCGATTTTTGGGTTCGCCAACTTGAAATACGACGCCATCTTTATTTTCTTCAAGGTTTTACGACTTTTTCTTCTAAATTATCTTATTATCTCCCCAATGGTAGAGTTTACCGCAAAAAGTCTTCAAATATCTTATTTACCATTAAATTTCCTACCATTTGAACCCAATACCGCTTTTGTATCTATAATATTTTACGCGATATAAGATTTTAAATGTTAGTTAGACTTTTTATAGATTATGATTATATATTTTTTTTTTTTTGTGGTGTTTGATAAATAGCTTCTCAGTGATTTTGTGTATGGTAACAGCTATTTAAATCAAGAACAAAACTTGAATCAATCCGAACCGCATGCGTGCTCACCTTACGCCTTAATGAGATCAACAGTTCAACTTAGGCCCCGATAGATGATCATGGGATATGATACCCCATGCACCTCCCACAGGGATCCCATTGGCTGTACGGCGTCGGGAAGTGGCGATCCCATCGCCCAGTCAGTTTTACTGGCTGCAATCAGCCCTGGCAGCTGCTAACATCGTTGCTGCCTATGGGAAGTCCAACAGCAGAGCCAAAGTGCTTCTCTGTTGAGCATTTTTACTTCCCACTTGCGTAGGGGATTGGCGACCTCATCGCAGGTCTACGGACCGCAACGTGATGAAACCATCACATAGCCCGAGCAGCAGACCATCGCAGCTCGTATATGGCGTACGGAATTGGCGACCCCATCGTCCGGCCGGCTTATGCTGGTTGCAATCAGCCTAAAATGGCGTAGGGAATTGGCGACCCCATCGTCCAGCTGGCTTTTGCTGGCTGCAATCAGCCCTCGCAGCTAAACATCTACGCTGCCTGAAAGGAGGACCAGCCGAGAGGATTTCATTTATATTCACCCCATTTTTCATCCACTCATGACTCATTATTTCATCTCCTCTTGTGCTGTGAGTTGCGCCTCCGAGCAATGACCAAGGATGTGGCAGGATGTATTTGCATTGACGATGGCCCCTGGGCCCAGGGGAAAGGGGGCGGAACCATTGGATAGCGCCTAGTTCTTGACAGCAGATTCTTGGATGGTCTAGCTCGTTGAGACTGGGAAGTGCGCCATTGGGGAGCTCTTCGGACCTTTGGTCTCGCCAACACTCGGGGGAGTGGGTGTCCCAAGTATCCATCAGTCGGGAGTACAAGTGATTTCGACGCCAAGTCATTGGACTTCGCCTCGATTTCCAGCTTGCTGACAAGGGTGATGAGGGTAGTACCCGGCAGCCTCGTTGGCTCCTCAGAACGAAGACGGAGAAGTGTGGGCATTTACGGCTTTCATTCATCATGGCTCCACCACATCCTAATAAGTCGCCTTCGCAGAAAGAAAGAAAGAGACAGAAGAGACAGAGCGAAGAGAACGTCACTGATGTTAGTAAGAAGGCGCATACAGCTAATGCATCAAGCAGTGACAAAGAAGAGAAAATCGAAATAGAGGAACAGACAAGTATCGTACCGTCTATTACACGATATCTTGTTATTAAAGTAAAGAATGAAACAGAGAATCCAGGTGGTTTGAAGGGGTTATCCCCTTTCGTTATACAAAAACAACTGAATCACGTTGCAGGTGAACTTAAGCATGTTAAAAAGCTTCGCAACGGCACCTTGCTCGTAGAGACATCTACTAATAAACAGTCAACTAATCTCTTTAAACTGAAAACCCTAGGACCATTCGAAGTTCAAGTTGAACCACACCGTCAACTGAACTTTTGTCAGAGCGTAATATCTTGTTGGGACTTGCAAGATGTCCCTGAAGAAGAGATTAAGAATGAACTTGCCAGCCAAGGTGTAGTCAACGTTCGACGCATTAAAACTCGAAAGAGTGGCGAACTGCAACCCACGAGCTTGCTAATTTTGACGTTTGCAATGCCACAGCTCCCCAAGGACGTGAAGGCAGCACTCTATTGCTTACCTGTCCGTCCTTATATACCGAGTCCGCTCCGGTGTTTTAAATGCCAGCACTATGGACACACCAGCACGTCGTGTAAGGCGACCTCTGCTGTATGTGCAATATGCGGTACCAGTAGCCATGGTGCGGATCCTTGCACATCACTGAAACCTCAGTGTGTTAACTGCAAGGGTGATCACACGGCCTGGTCGCGTGACTGTCCGGTATTTAAAGAAGAAAAACGTATTAGAGAGCTCATGGTGATAGAGAAAATATCTGCTGGCGATGCAAAACGTCGCGTAAAAGAGTCTCAGCGCACCCTTCCCTCTGGTGCGTTTTCACATGTTGTAGCCAAAATAGCAGTTAAAACTGTCTCGGTTGGTACCCAGACAGTTAACGTATCAACACAAACAGAGTCTGTTGTGCATGACGACACTCCGAAGCCGCCCAAAGAATCGGAGACTCCTAGCAATATCATCTTTGGCTTCAAACATGATTCAGGACCACCTGATGGATATAGATTTTAATCTCGTGGGAAGAAAAGGGAAACCTAGGTATAAACCCAAACTTAAACGGTAATCTTTTACTTGTTTTTGAAGATTTTTATGATTTCCGTTTATTTTATATGATTATGCTCCTTAGCTGTTACGTTTTATAGTGTAGTTTTGTTTTATCTTGTGAAGTCCCATTTACAGACTTCCATTAAGTTTTATGGTGTAGTTTTGTTTTATTTGTAAAGGCCCATTTACAGGCTTGGTTTTTATTCTGGCCATTTACACCAGTGCGCTGATTGTGAAGACCTTTTACATCTTCATCTTTTATATTGTTTTATTATTTTATTTAACAGCTAAATTTTGAAATGACCAAGATAAGGGGCTTCCCCGTATCGGGACGGGCGTAAGCCATAGTGCTGTTACCGCCCATAAAATTTATTTTATCTTATCTTACCATTGGCTGTATTAGTGCCTACCAAAGAACTCGTTTACCTAGGAGTTAAAGTGTCAACAATAACTATGTCAGTGTCTATTTTGCCTAAGTATCTCCATATTTTGTGCTTTGCCCCAACGCTATTTTCGGTAGCCACTTCCCGTCTTCGAACAGTCATCGCTGGCTACATCAGTTGGGCCGATCCGCTTACATCGTCGAGCTTTCCGCTAGTGTCTGCTCTCAACGAAAATATCTTTCCGCAGTGGACAGTACTTCAACTTAAGAAAACTTTATCAGTGCCTTGTGATTTGTTTCAATCCGACTTTGTCCGTACTACTGTGTTTGCGGATGCCACCCCTATGTCCATCACAGTTGTGTTGGAAGATGGTACCAGTTTTTTGTGGCTCGTTTCTCTCAAGCATATCCCATCTTTGTCACCGAGTTTCTTGCCGCAGCTGTGGCGGCCCTCTCATGTATCCCAAACAAGTGCTTATGTCCGACAACATTGCTGTAGTGTATTCTATGAATCGACGTATTTGCCACGTAGACTACCTGATATTCATTGCTCACTATTTGTATAACTGTGTCAATAATTTTGTACTCTGTATGTATGTTCATGTATTGTCAGAAAATATTAAATTGGATCGAGTTTCACGCCTTCCGTTCCGGACGCAATCTGAAAGGACCGATATCCGCGTTCGGACTAAAACTATGCAAGAACTGCACTTGATATATTCAACAAAACCCAACAAACCTACGGTATTACAGATTCATATAGCAACCTGTAAAAAGTAAAAAAAATTGAACGTTTCAATCTCGAAAATTATGGAAGCTACAAAAGCGGTGTTGGGCTTAAATTCTAGAAAATTTAATGATAACACTTTTTGCCGTAAATTCTACCATTGGGAGATAATAAGATATTTTAGAAGAAAAGACATAAAACCTTGAAGAAAATAAAGATGGCGTCGTATTTCAAGATGGCGGACCCGAAAATCGGACATTTTCTTACAAATTGATTGTAGTGAGGGTATAGATCGAAGAACTATGGAAAATCTGTCGCTTTAATCCAGCATGTCACGATTCTGGCTAATATTTACTCTGAGGAACTACACTATTATTACAGACTTCGTATCGTCACCAGGGAAGCATGAAGATTTGAGTTCTGCTTCCGGACATCCTGACTGAATTATAGCATGACTTTTTGTTTCACCCCAGGCGAATCTTGAGATTGTACCTGTACAATCGGGCCGCTAGCTTCCTCTTCGTCATTAAACGAAGAGTATAAAGTATTCACGAGTTTGGTTAAGGAAGCACAAGTAAGTTTAATCTTGTTTTTGTTTCATAATTATCATAATCTTGAGCGTTTTAGTCTATTTGAACTGTAAGATAATTCCAGTGTTTCGGCCAGTGTAGTGCCAATTCCTGTACATCACGAAGGAAAGAAGAGAAGGAACTCTACCGAACCTGTTGTACTGGAATACTTTAGTGAAATCACTTAAAAGAAGCGAAGGTAAGACAGAGTGATGAGGATATGTCGCGTTCGTGGCGAGTTACATAGTATGTCGTGCACCCGCACTCTTCCTCGGCTGCCAAGCTGAGCGTAGTTTGGCCACGTTACTTGTAGGCCAATCTTGAGAAACTATAATTGTTTGACTAGAAAGAATCACAGGTCAGCTCAACTACGTGGGCAAGAGTTGATCTGGATATCGTGAATTTGGGAGACTTAAGGTTAATGTAAAGCAAAGATCTCCAACAAAAGATGGCAACACTATCTCCGTATATGTCTAATGTATTTTTATCGTTGCACGAAATCTCAATGTTGCTCCTACAAATTCAAGCGTACAGAGTTCAAACTTTCAGGGAAGAAAGTTCATAACCAATTCAAGTTTTATCCGTGCCGACTTTTCGTTTTCTTTTCATCTAAAATAAAATTAAGATAAAATAAAAAAATGAAATTCTAACATAGCTATTCTATCTAACCTTTAAAACAAAACAAACAAAATACGATCGCTAGTATTTTCACGTAGTACGAGCGTAAAAAATATCAAATTGAAGATGAAGAAATTTTTAGGGCCTTTAGGCAATTTTGGCTCAGGTCGGATGAATGATGATGGAAAAAGGGTTGGTGGAACGAAGAAAGTGGGAGGAAATTGGAGCACCTAAGAAAACTCACGCACACAATGTGTGTCCACCACAAAACCCATGGCACGAGACGGGATCGAAAGGAAGAATGATATTGGATGCATAATAAATAAAAGATGAATACTTACCGCGAAGGTTTCCTGCATATGTAAAAACTGAAGAGAAATGCGTGGCATGCAATGCTAACATTGATAAGAAAACAGTAAAATAAAACATTTTTCAACGAACACGCTACTGAAAAAACCTATGACAGAATAATCTAATAAACAAAGAGATTAAAAAATCTTATGAATGTTCTTTAGACTACTGACCTTCAGAGAAGGAGAAAATATAAATTTAAAAAAACTTGACATGATAATCTTTAAACAAATGAAGATGGAAACGCGATATCTTGAGAACGGGAGGCAAAGCTACCACATCCTCTTGAACACTTCCGGTAATCCTACTTCCTGAACATGAAAAATGGAAAAAACAACAGTATCTATTAAACCATATAATTTAGAGAGTCTCGCACTTGGAATTTGCAGCGAGGTCGCCATCTTGCACGTTCAACCACTGGTTTGTTGTGTAAGGGATGCTTTTCATGAAAGCTTGCGTCGCTTACTTTGCTTGCGATTTGGATGAGTAGCCAATTGAAACATATGTTTTATTGCGTTTTCTACGTGTAACACGTGTTTTAATTGGCTACTAACCCTAATCGCAAGCAAAACAAGCAACGCACGCTTTCAAGAAAAGTTGCCCTAATACGTGCTGCTTAAATAAAGTTTGCAAATCACTGTCTGCAAACTTCTACCATGGTTCAGTGGATAGGCTTTGATTTGTTAAGTAGAAAACTCGGTTGATGCAAGATTTTTTTCGTTTCGTTTTCCTCCTTTCAAAATACATTTTCAATACTTATATTTATTATTAATAGATATTTTCTTGAATTTTTCGTAGATTAGGTTAAATTAGTATAACTGCGGGTTACGGTAGGTTAGGTTCGGTTCGGTCAGGTTAGGTTATATCTCTTTAGACATCTAGTTCAGATATTCTGATCGCGAGACGCTCGTATATTCTGTAAACGGTACTTTGCTTCTTCAGAGTGAATTTCATCACACTGTAACTACGGAGTTCATGTTAGAGTGGTAATAAATCCAGAAGAAACTTTTGAAAATGCAGGAAAAAAATAGTTGTTGTAGTGTCCGGGAATTGAACCCGGGTCTCCCAGTCATCGTCCGAATGCTCTGCCGGTCGCATATGGAGAGCATTTCTTGATAGCAGAGATTAATGGTGGTGGTGATGGGTCATTGACAGGGCACTCGATCAGCAACCGGGAGTCCTGGGTTAGATCTTCAATCATTATTGCAGCACAGGGTTTGAGCCGAATTTCATCTGGTTGAAAGGTTGCAGTACCCACGTTGGGTGCGGACGTTTTGTGACGAATTAAACTTGTGTCCAAATTCTTAATTTTAATAAAAATGTTCGTTACCGAAATATTGAGCCAAATGGTTCATCATTTGGTAACCACTTTCCAGTTTCAATACATTTTATTACTTGATAGGAAGATACAATAAAAATGTAAAATTGTGTGTAACTTGCCCTGTAAAAACTGAAATTTGAGAGTAAGAAATTCTTCGGTTCGTTAGTGTTTCTTTATCGGATTTTAAATGAAAGGGATAGCCATAATTGACTGCCAATCTCAACTTAGTTTTCCTCCATTTTTAATTTTACTCTTCTCCACTGTTGAAAAATGATCTGGTAACCCTGGTAGTAGTTATAGTAATATTTGTAGTAGTAGTGTTTGAAGGAGTAGTAGTAGTAGTAGTAGTAGTTGTTGTAGTTGCAGTAGTAATTGTAGTATTAGTACTTACAATAGTCGTATTTGTGACAGTAATAATAGTAGTCAGTATTACGACTATTAAGAGTTACCAACGTATTTGACTCACCCTGCACCAACGGGCGGGCACTTTGGCAAGCATGCTATAGTTTACACTTCTTTCTTAAAGTGTGGTTGATTTGAACAGAAATGCAGATTTAAAATATCATCCATAGCATCACAAATATAATCCACTCTTGAAATGATGTCGGAAAATAAAATGAAGGTTTTAATGGTAGCGATAAAACTTACACTTTTAAATTGTCAATAGCCAAGATAACAGAAAGAAAATTCACTTATAAATCCGAATTCAAAGCAATTTAAAACTACTGTTAATATTCTATAAAAATGAGTTTTAACTATATCCTTATTATTATGTGTTGAAATAGGGGATAAATGTTTATAGGAGCATTGTTTATTGATTAGCCACAAAATTAGGTAATATTATTTTGAGAGTAAAGAAACAAAAGAAATTAACTGAGCGTTCTTTGTATATAGGAGTAAATAAAATATTAATGGGACTCTAAATACTGGACATAATACGTAATGTGAACTTTTTGTTAAAGTCTCAACCAGTGTTGCCAAGTTCAGAAACTATCTATTACCGCAGCAAACCATACACCGAGATGTAGCCTCTATTCTCACATACCATCGCACTTGCACCTTAAGGTCGCCTTTTCATGTAGGCGATCGTCACGTTCTCTGCGTGTGAGTTGGCTTAGCAAATATTCAAATTGCAAGCGAAGCACGCGACAAACGCGTACATGAATAGGCGTCCTAAGTTCGAAAAAATGTTCTTGTCTCACCACTAGATATCTCTGACGTTAATAGCTTATTTTCTTAATGTTTCTGGTAAAATTGAAATTCTTTGATTGGTTCAGCCGTTTGCTGAAATACGACTCTACGAACCAATCATAAGCTTCAATTTATAATGTTTAAGGAAATAAACTATTGAGCTCAGAGACATCTGGCGATTTGACATGAAAGTTCATCGAAGCCAGAAAGAAAGGCGCAGATATTTATCAATGAGGCTGCTGTATTGTATTGCTGTACCAGTACACACTAAATTCTAAGAGTGGAATTCCGCTCGATTTGAGCAGAATATTTAATCTTTTAAGAGCGGAAAGAGGGACCACTGTTTTAGAGTGAATTTTCATCGGAAAAAAATGATAAATGAGGTCTATGCTAGTAGCCATGATGCATTGTTCATAATAAACCGTTCTAAAAAGATGAGAAACAAACCACTCTAAAGGATTAGATCTTGCTCTTTGAAGTTTGAAAAATAAATTATAACAAAAGCCATTGCAATTCCCATCTAGAAAGAGCACATTTTCCATCCAAAGCGAGAGTGTATCGTTGGAAACCACTCTTTTTGGAGTGAAAATCACGCTCTAAAAAAAGAGTGGTCCCTCTTTCCGCTCTAAGAAGATTGAAAATTCCGCTTGTTTGATTTAGTGTGTAGATATACTTATAAGTAAGTATTCGTTGTAGAAATCCATAAACGGAAGAACATTTCACAAAATTAATTGTGTCGACAACTCAATTTATTCTTATACGTATACACATATGTGTGTGTGTGTGTCTGTCTGTCTATCTATCTCTCTGTCTGTCCACAACGATATCGGGAATGAAACAGCCAAAATCTTAACGACATATACCACATTACTGGGGGGAGTGATGACACGAGATCTACGACATGCCGGTACCCCTTCTGAGAGTACAACTTTATTAATATGTTATCCTGGAACATACTGCAACCCCGCTTTGTAATACTAGTTTCTCTTCAGAGACGGTTAAGAATTTAGATCACAGATGGCTCTATTGTTTTGATTCTGATCTACATACTATTGTATGATTGATAAAACCATTTCTTTTAAAAATACGTAAAAAATTAATAGCGTCATTCGAATTGAATTTATTTATGACCTTTACGTACAGGGATAGGGTAGGGGGAGAAAAGATGCGGGAAGAAGTTAACCAGGACCTAAATTCAAGATACCATCCCGGTATTTGCATGTTGTAACAAAGGAAAAGCCCTGTCAAGAAGGTCGGTTACTGGTATCTAAACAAGGACCTCTGAATGCGGACCCAGCTCTCTACTAACTGAGGTACGGCTTCTCGGTGGCGTCATACGAAATAAGACACTTCCAAGGATTTGGGATCAAAATGGAGTTTCTTTTTGTTTTAAGGAATGTCAAAGCATATGTCACTTGACAACTATTATAAATATTTCATTTTACATGGGCGGTGTTTTAGAACAATGATTAAGGTTAGCTTTCTATTCTATTCAATTCAAAACTCCTCTTTACGAGGAGATGGAACCGGCCAAATGGGCCTTTAATGTTGCAGGGACGCGACTCGTGTTTTCCATACGATTTTGATGAGTAGCCATGCAGTAGAAACTCGTGTTACATCGACACGTTGAACACATACTTAAACACGTGTTTTAATTGGCTACTCACCCAAATCGCAAGCAACGCACGGTTGCATGAAAAGCTATCCTCAAGCTGACACACAGGAAATATTGTGAATACCATAAAGAATAATCGTAATAAGAAAGGATCGTGCCATTTAAATAATAGCGTGGGGCTATTTTCTAAAGCAGAGGAAGTAATATCATTTTTAATGGGGCGATAACGGAGGCATATTTAAAAAAATAAATAAATAAGGAAAGGTGAAGTTGACACACCAATATTTTAAATATTTAAATTATTCTACATCTCGCTTTATTATGGTAGCATTTATGAAGGTATCTTTTTTAGTAAAATTCTGTTGTAATTTAAGAATAAAATGTAGATAAAAACATTACGGATAAAATAAATTAGATTAATGTGGATGCAGAAAGCAAGCTTGTTGATCGAAACCGGTCGACCGAAGATGGTTCTGTTGAAGAGGAATCCTTAATCTGAACTAGAACTCAGTCCAAAATATCTGCAAGAATTAGAAAGAAGAAACCTGATGATTTTTCAACGATATATCTTCTGAAGAGTTGAAGAAAGAAAGGGGGTGATGATGAATTGCACCAAAACACATTCGATGAAGGTTGTAAGGAAAGTAAAGAACAGTAGCAACAATTCACGTAAGGGACACAAATTGAAAAGCGAATACAAAAGGTTACAATTAGAAGCATGGACAACGTCTACTAATCAGAATGAGGTATTGATTAGTTTAAAGAATAAATAAGTCACTTGGTCTAAACATGACTACCAATAATAGTTTAACTCCACTGAAAATCTACAATATCCATGAAAATATAAAAAGGCAGTATTTTTTGGTTCTTTTTTTAAAAGTGTTGTTCCAAATTCAGACTCTACTTAGTGTATGGCCGATTATATATAACACGAAACAACATTAGCTTATCTTTTCCAGCATTGTTTTGTGTTTGTTTTCTCGCCATATTTCATTCTTTTATTAATCTACATCAGCGAAGATTGATTAATGTGTTCTCTTTTTATGCTCACTGTATGTCCCACTACATAATCCCCTCCTCTGGTGAAAAATTAGGACATCGTAGATGTCAATAATTTTTATGGCAATAAGCAGTAGTCGTGGCAAGTATTTAGGAACCGTAGTTCGGTAAGTTTATGATGTTATTTTAATACTATTTCACTGTTTTACTAAATAATAGATACTACAGATAAGACTTCAATATTCATCCTTTACTAACGAGGAACGACTTCTAGCAGATACCTATGACAGTGGTCAGGACAAGACATCTCGATAGCTTACGTTGCTTAGGTACATCTGCATACATCACAGGACCGATGGATCTAATCACAAGTGAACAGTGAACTCATAAGACACAGACCTATCCCAGGTCACCTGCACCGCACATTGTGGCACATCCATCAACAGATATAGACGCATAACTACAACGGTCAGTTACTATGCTAGTTTTTTGTAGGCCAATAATTTGAAGCCCACGTAAAAGGTACCACATGGGTACGATATCATTTTATAAACAGCTCTACACCGTGATGCTACATCTAAACTAAGTCCTTAACAATGCCTCAAATCAGAACTAAGGGCGATTGTATTCTTTACTTAGGGAGGGAGGTCCTTTGTTGAGCTTTTCACTAAGATAACGCATTAGTCAAAATGCTGCACTGAGATGCAGTGATGAGGGGTACTGCAAACTAAGAAGGTTGAAAACCACTAATTTACCCCCAATACCTCTATATCAGGGTGTTCAACATGGTGGTCGCGACCCCTCAGGTAGGTCGCGGTTTGTGTGGAAGGGGGTCGCGAGTGTGTGTGTTTTAAACAGCCTCCTGAAGGCTTCAACACACACGGAGTGAAACGAAACCACTTATAATAAACAAGAAAGGGCTGATTTTCATGAACGCTTGCGTTGCTTGCGATTAGGGTGAGTAGCCAATTGAAACACGTGTTGTAAGGCGCCCTATTACGTGTTCTATATGTAGCACGTATTTCAATTCGCTATTCACCCAAATCGCAACCAACGCACGCTTTCATGAAAATCAGCCCAAAAGTTCTTTTGGGGATCGCCGACCAGAAGACATTGTTAAACGGGGTCGCGTCATGAAAAAAGGTTGAGAATCGCTACTCTATAACAGAATGACAATGATGAGAAATTTAGGTCAATATTTTAAAACTCTGCCACTGTTCGTGACGCTTGGCACCGAGCTGGATGGGTTATTTAAAAGAAAAAGAAAAATCAGAGAAGAAAGAAAAAAGAGACTATCATTATTTACCTTCAAGATTACCATAACCTTTGTTTATATCATTCATCGCACAAAACTGATACCGACAGGACGACCCGCATGAACTGTGTTAAATCTCATTACGATAAAATGATGGTTTCTTTTATTTAACATCCGTGATTAACGACAAAACTAGAAGACATTTCAGAACTCTCATATAATAGACCATTAACATAAGTTCTTTTTCTTCAACTTCTTCTGTCTAATCAAACAACTTGAAATACAGCATTGTTTTAATTACGTAGCGACACTTCAATATCGTCACAGTAGTCATAAAATAAAAGTGAACATCATATCTAGCGGAAAGTTCTGAAAGGAAAATTGGTACTTTTTAAAGCAAAAGGGGTAAAAAAGAATATGAGTCAGCCAAAGAGAAGAGCCTATTTCGCTTAGACGATCACAGCTGATCGACATGACTTTTCATTTGTCCATCTTTTGTCTTCTTGGAGTTTCTTTGTATTTGGGAAACGTTCCCTTAGGTAAGTTTATGCCCAAAACAGTATTTTAAAATACACTAAAACTTTTCACAATTCAGTAGCAGTGTATGGTACAGTCTTTACAGTATTGCTTCTCGTTATAGTCTATTAAAAATGGAATTAACTCTTTTTGTACAAAAATCAATGAAATACCCTGACTTAGTACACCTAGATGAAGTGAAGGAACGTATTTGTGTAGATGGAAGTGATAACAGTGCACGATCTAATACTTGAGTATTTCCACACAGGTAAGAATGAGGTTAAATTATGTTGTATAATATTCATTCATGTCCCTAACTACAGGACATACAGGTACTTGGCATCATCAAGTCTCTGCCTGCAAATTACATCAAGAATAAACATGTTTTTAACGTACTGAAAATTCTGAAATGAAGTGGAAGTCATTACTAATTATTTCATAAAATGTATTGAATTTATAGTTGCACTCTATTAGTAATAATATTGTTTTCCAATCAACACCATCTCAATGGTAGTGTGTTAGACTTCTGGACAGAGATTTCGCCACGATTTTTCAGTTGGGGGGAGGGTGTAAAACCACATTTGGGAGGGTGTAAATGGAGTTTTGCACGATTTCTTTCGTTTTTTTACCGTAAAACTTTGGGGCATATTGTCGAGGATTTGGGGGAGTGATACCCCTCACAAAGTGGGGGGTCTGGCGGAATCACTGCTTCTGGACTTAGTTTTGTCTGTGTCCTGTTCATCCAAACTCATGCCGAGATCGAAGTAAGGCAGATATTATGCACAAGGACCATATTGCTATCAGCAAAAAACTGATGGGTAGAAATTATTTGAATTGTATGTATATAGACTTTAGGTATCTTTGACTCAGGCTAGGGTGCGGTTATTAGGCAGAGACTATGAGAAGAAGTTGGTCAGGACTAGGGATGGAGAAAACCGGTTTATTTAAAAACCGGAAGCCGCTTATTTAAAAAACAAAATTAAACGATAATTCGGGTTTTCTGTTCAAACACCGCTTTTCCGGTTTTTACTCCAAACACCAGTTTTCGGTTTTTCTGTTCAAACACCAGTTTTTCGTTTTTGTTCAAAATTTAATTTCAATTTTTTTGTTCAAAACTCTGTTTTAGAGTTTTCTTTCTTTTTCTCGGTCATTTTGACCCACCTCCCATGGCTTTCGGTTCTGATTTTCTGGTCGGCACTGAGATGTACGGAGGTTCAAGTCCTTCTATTGGTCATACTAAGTGAGGTATTACGCGGCTCCCAAACAGAGTGATTCCGCAACACGCCCCTAATGTGGGGTGTCACCTGTCCACATTCACGAGCACACTTCCCCAACTTTTTTGTTATTTAAAAACTCTGCACATCCCTATTTTGGCTTTAAACCCTCCCAACTGAAAATTCTGGCGAGCTCTCTGCCTAAACTGATCCGAGAGCCTGTTTTGTACTTATTTTCTAGGTCCCTTGATAGCAAAGATATAGCTAAAAGGGACCTTCTATTCCCGCTCATGGTATATGTCCGTCCGTGTTCAGAAATTAAATCTCAGGAACTACGAGGGTTAAAGAGGTGCGTTAGGTGTCGTTGGAAAGGTCTTGGCTAAAATAGCTCAGAGCCATCCTGATTGGTGCAGTGGTTCAGTGTTGCCAACCCATTTTCTAAAAATATCAATAGTTCAAAAACTTTGGTAACATTTTAATAGCTAGATAAGAAACTACGTTGTGTCAAAAAATGTTGACATATTGTCATATAATACAACATATCCTGCTTTTTTTAAAAAAAAAAATGGTATGAACATAATTATCAGCCCCAAAAAACTGATTCTCTTATACATCAATCAAAGTTATTTTAAATGTTCAAGGTCCAAATTCAATATTTCAATTAGGATAAGTTTAGATTTTTAGTTTATCTGTATTTTACTAGAATGGCAATTAAAAATTATGAGAAACGAAAGTTAAATTTAATATCGATGCTGGACTTCGGACAGGCACTGGAGAATCTCATCTGCTGTTGGCCATATTGTCAGTCTCTCGAGATGAATGCCGTTATAGTACTTAATCATTTCCCTTCCCGGCTCCTAGAAGTGTGGTCGCCGAGTAACGTTATCCCTCAGACAAGTGACAAGCATAAACATTGAATATTTAAAATTAAAAATTAAAGATGAAATGCTCCATTTCAAAGTTAGACCAATCAGAAAATCCTCCAGAAGTAAGTGCTTTATAGAGGAATAAAATTCTAGTTTTATGAAAGTACTGTATTTTATTAAGGTCTTAATAACTTCGAGAAATTTGAGACTTTTTTATGATTCATTATAACTACAAATCAGTAATGCATAGAACTTATTTTTGTCTGCTAAATCGAGAGGAAAACTGTAGAACAAGTCAGTTTTGCCCTCGATACAACAGTCAGACCTAATTAAAATATTATTCAAACATTTTGGGATTAAGTAGTAAAGATAACTTTATTTAAATAAATTATTGAAGATAAACATCTTTTAGAATACACGTCCGTCCATGCGGACATGTATAGTATATGAGGCTTTGAACTTGTCCAGTCGATTCCTTTCGAACGACACCCTTTCACTTTTGAGGCCCTAGTAGTTCCTGAATTAAAATTTGTCGACAGACAGATAGACAAAGGGGAGATATAGGGCTTTCCAGCTTTTGCATTCCGTTCCAACGTCGAGGTTTGATATATACAATGTTATAAGTTAGGCCTTACGTCACTTAAGCGTATATGAGGCAACGCATTCAAAATAGAAATGTGAACGCGCAACAAATTAGATACTACCCACAGATTGATAAAGGAACTGCCTCAGTGTAACAATTTAAAATATAGCGCTTTAAAAATATTTCGGTAAGAAACATAATCTGAGACGAAAATATAATAATAATAATAATAAACTTCTAAAAGTTGGCAGTTCACGTAATCCTGTGAACGTTGATACGCGCCGTCACTGCTGCTGGAGTCTGAAAGGAGAGGAATAGTGTCGCTTATGTCACCCTTAATAAGATTCTGACACGTGTTTTTTGTATCCCATTGCTCACCCATCCCTTCAAAAGATAGCATGTCAGCTTGCAACAAGGTGGTCATTCACTTGCTTTTACCTTGTCAAATATCGTATTGTGTTGAAAGTAATAAACAAGCACAAGACAAACTTGTTGGAACAACTTAAGTGAATTGGTTCTTATAACTAATCTAATTCAAGCTTGTTGGAATAAGTAGTTATGCGAGGAAGCTTGTCAAGTTTGAAATTTATTTGAAGTTTGTTTCGTTGTACTGCTGTGGACTCAGTGTCACATCACGTGCCAGTACTGTTTCGACGTACGTAAGCCTTTTACTGCAGGTGGCGATACCTGACTAATGCAAATACAGAGTGACACCACGGAAATTGTCCATCCCGATTATTTCACAACCAATTAATTTCCATGAATAATTCCGACATACGTCACATTTAATTTCAAGAAAAATGTACCATTGTGGTAAAACATTACATGCTAGCCCTTTTCTTGTGGCCTGGTGGCGGAAAGTGAAATTTTCTTAAAGAATAACAACATAGTTCAAGTGACACATATAAATGGTCCTTCGATGCTATTTACAAAAAAGTTATCGTTTGCTAATTTCTTTCAAGGCTTTGCGTGTTGAACTCTCAAATATTATAAACTGAAAGTCGGGAGGTGAGGTGAGATTTTACACAAACACTATGATCACTCCAACTGCCATCATGAGTAGAAAAGAACTCTGGGAAACATCAACGTCATAAATTTAAAGGTGTTGTCTCATACTTTGTGATCTAATGACAAAATATGCAGTTCCTGGTCAACAGAAAAGCCATTTAAAAGGTTTCTGGCTCTTTTTTTGAAAGACAAAAAGGATGGGGATGCATCAAAACGAGTAAGAAGAGCTTCTAAACTGTTTGTTAGGTTTTGATTTAAGAAACCCGAATATCTTGCAATTAGATCACAGAACAAAATTGACTTGAATTCTCTGTTGTGGATTTCACCGGAACTTTTAGCGTTATGTTCGAGGGATGATGCCATTCGGCAATCACTCTTTCATCAGAAGTGCGGTGAAGCTAGAGGCCAGGACTTTAGTTAAAGTTCCATCCCGACAATCTTTTGGTGGATTTGATACAAACTCTGCAAAACTTCAGTCTCGATGGTCGGCAACTGGGTTCCAACCCGCGTGGTTTCCTTTCTCAACGCGTACGCGGAATAGCGATGACGATCTGAACTCCGTGGCATTACCGACTTCATCATAGTGCTTGTGTGCTACTAGATCGCACAGTGTAAAGAAAACAAGCTTAAATATGTTACATTGATATTTCCAGAGGACCTTTTGTACATAAAAGGCAGTAGGAATGCTTA
>JAGDQP010009263.1:0-23544 GCA_022664845.1 Lepisma saccharinum
GGGGGGGGGGGGGGGCAGTTGCCCCCACTTTTTCCGACCATTCGACTAGCGCATTGAAAAGCGTAAAACGAAAAGTGGGAATTTGCTCCCTGATTCTCGAGTAATTTGTCACTTACTGACCATACTACTAGCAAAACCATTTAACTTATTAAGAGTTCCTGTCATTATTTTATCGATTATTATGAGATGTTTCAAAATTAATCTTTTCACGCTTGTTCAGTTCCAGTAGTTGCATAATTCTACAAGTTGAGAACTGTCACAAAGTAAAGTTCGTAAGTGAGAAAGTTGACATTTGCTACTGGTCATTTGTTGAATGTGAATTGTTATTTATGGCCTTTAGTCATCTTTGACTTGGTCCGGGATAGAGTAGGGAAAGTGATGTGTCCAGTATTTGGCCAGGATCTAATTGAAAGGAACCATTCCAAGCATTTGCCTATGCGACTGAGTTAAAAATCATGCTTGTGTCTGATATGTTAAGCATACTATAAGCTGACCATGCACATTCTGTTTCAATACAGATTTTGTAAAACAAACTATTGGTTAATAAAAGTGCAGAAAGAAAAGTAGGTCAGTGGAGCGACCGGGAATCGAAGCCGGGTCCTCCAGTTGCAGGTTGCATGCCAGCAGTTATCTGACATTGAACTGTCGCCGCAACAATCGATTTCTCTTACATATTGGATATACCTGGAATTCCAGAAGTATTCGTCAATTAAAATCTTCACATAGAGGGGAGAGACTTGGCATTGTATATCAGCAATGATTGAATGGTTCAGCTGAGGTCACAGGAATATCAAATATGCAGAGTCGTTGGGACGACTGTCATGCAACTGTGGGCCCGGATTCGATTTTCGGTCGCTGCAGTGACTGGCGTATCGCTGCATTTTCAACATGTTACTATATAAAGGTCATTTGTGTAAGGAAGTGAATTGTTTATCATCATCTTCAATGAGATTCTACAGTATATTAACATGATCCTGTCTATCTAGAAATATGTTTAATATTTTTATGTACCCCCGTTTCTTGCTAAATGTATAATTATTATGATCAGCTGCCCATGCACAACTACATTAATTTCTTGTCACAGAATCTTGTTTTCTATATATGAAGTGCTAGTACTGTAGTTACAAATGTTGTTTATTTGACAATTACACATGATAAAAATCAAAATATAGTTTATTAAATTATGGCCTGGTTACTCATGTGCTTAATTTTTTTTTATCATAATTATGTAATAATGTGTTAAAAATGTAAAATATATCGGTATGTGCTTAAAATATGTGTTTACTGTAAACAAAATGTGACAATCTATATTTAAAAACTACTAATTACATAAAATCCACTACGTACCGCAGTTAGTGTTATACGAAAAACAGTGCTGTCAATTGTTTATATTCATATGCTCTTAGGTGAGAAAATCCGAAAGTAGCGCCTATATCAAATTGGGTAGTTTTGGAATATGTTGCAAACAGTGCTTTATAGAGTCTGCATATACGTTACATGAAAAATTTAAACAAAAATGAACTGTTTGTTAGTACTACTTACAAGCATATAGATTGATTTATTTACCAGGAGTATGCATAAGTAGTTTCCGGTTTACCTAAGAGAAGGCACCAGCGAAAAGTACGCAGCGTATTCATTTGATACATACGTCATTTTGTTCGTCTGACATTAAACTACAAACACACACAAGTTGAGTCCGCCAAACACTAGCGTCTTCGTTTTATCGTTCAGTGATAATGTCGAAGTTTGTGCCTGAAAAAGAACATTTGCGGCACGCATTGCTTTTCTTATTTAATCAACAGAAAAAGGCTGTTGGAAGTCATCGTGTGCTGGTAGAAACATATGGTGAACACGCTCCATCGATTAGAACATATGAGACATGGTTTCGACAATTTAAAAGTGGTGATTTCAATGTGAAAGACAGTGCGCGTTCTGGTAGACCACAAAAGTGCGAAAACGAGCAATTGCAGGTGTTATTGGAGGATGACCTAACTCAAACTCAACACCAATTGCCAAAAGCATTAAATGTGTCACAAGAAACAATCAGCAGACGTTTACGAGCAATGGGGAAGATCAATAAACTGGGTAAATGGGTCCCACACGATTTGAATGAACGTCAAATGGAAAATCGCAAAGTTACTTGTGAAATGCTGCTTCAACGCCACGAAAGAAAATCATTTTTGTATCGAATTGTGACGGGTGACGAAAAATGGATTTTTTGTGAAAACCCGAAGCGGAAAAACTCGTGGCTTTCACCTGGCGAAGCCGGTCCTTCAACACCAAGGCCAAATCACTTCGGCAAGAAGACCATGCTTTGTGTCTGGTGGGACCAGAGCGGTATTGTGTATTATGAACTCTTGAAGCCCGGCGAAACCGTTAATGCACAACGTTATCACCAACAAATGATTAATTTAAATCACGCATTGATCGAAAGACGACCGAAATGGGCCCGAAGACATGGCAAAGCGATTGTGTTACACGACAATGCGCCGTCTCACACAGCAAAACCAGTGAAATACACCTTGAAATCGCTTGGATGAGACATCCTTCCGCACCCGCCGTACTCCCCAGACCTGGCGTCATCTGACTATCACCTCTTCACATGAATGGGGCACGCGCTCACAGAGCAGCACTTCAGCAATTTCGAAGACGTTGGAAAACGGCTCGACGAATGGTTTGCCGCAAAAGACAAGCAGTTTTTCTGGCATGGTAAGCATCAGTTACCTGAAAGATGGGCGAAATGTGTAGAAGCCGATGGCCAATATTTTGAATAAAACAAAATTAATTTCCCTTGAAAAGTACGTGTTTTCTTTACCAAAAACTTGTGCATGCACCTGGTAAAGGTTTCCAGATACAACCGAATTTCAGCCATTTTACACCGGCATCGAACCCGGGTCCTTCCAATTTCAAGGGAAGCACCTCTTCCTGGCATTACAGTGTAGAGCACGTTGTATTTTCTGATTTTCAAATGTCAATTGTCATATAAAAAAAGTTTTATAACCCGAAAAACTTCTTCCTGCATCACACGATGTTATCACCATAAATTTGAACTTCAATAAACAATTACAGTGAAACCTCGATATATCAAACCTCAAAGGGAACGAGAAAACTTCGAATTATCGAGGATTTCGATATACCGATTTCTCAAGGTGATTTCTGACTGACTGCGACCTATATAGAGGTTCACAACAACAAAAACTAAGTTTCTCACACGCGCACTTTTCTGTCAAACTGGACTCGGACTAACTGATGACAACTAGGGGAAGGGTGCATGCAATATCAACTGTAAACAATGGTGGGGGTTACAGATTGCAACATGGACGATTGTCGTTCAAAGAACGAACTAGGTTTCGTCTAAATACAGTACAGTATTATAGATTTTATCAAAATAACTTCGATACATAGAGGTTTTCCAATCAAAACTTTGATATATAGAGGTGCGGTACCAAGCCAAGCAAGTATGAAAATTCGAAATATCGAGGTTTTGCTGACCAGTCCTTCGATATATAGAGCTAAAAATACACATGGGAGTGATAACAGGTTCAAGGGGAATGGAAGAACTTCGATTTATCAAGGAATTCGATATATCGAGGTTCCACTGTAGTTTTAAAAATGCAACGGCGGGTATTTATTTCTACATATTAAAATTAAATAGAAAATGTAAAAAAAAATGTATGCTGAACTTTAAACGTAGAAAAAACAACAAATTATGGAAAACATTAAATTCAATCAGTATTACTTTAAAATTAATATATTTACTTAAAATCATTATACACGAAATTATTTTGTTAAACAATTACGCTAGTAAAATATGTATGCGGTAAGAAAATGCACTAAAATGCTTATTTAAGTATAAAATGAGCCAAAATATGTTCTAAAAAAAAGTGAGAACGAACAGCCCGAAACTGATCCCAATCCCTCAGTTCGCCCACGTATGAATACATTTCAACAATTAAAAAGAATGTTAACTAAATAATTATCGGACCCCATTTATTATTATAAATGGTGTACAAGAATATCCTGTTGCAATCTCACTTTTGAATACTCCATTAGATCATACATATCTTACACTAATACAAATATTCAAAGGCTAACTTGCCCCCTCCCTCCACTTCTGACCGGCAATCGCCGCCCATGGCTGTGAACGTTGATGACAGTAAGGCTAGCTTTTCATGCAAGCGTGCGTTGCTTGCGATTTCGCTGAGTAGCCTATTGAAGCACTTGTTTAAGTATGTGTTCTATATGCAACACGAGCTTATATTGTCTATTCACAGAACTCGCAAGCAAAGCACGCGTCGAGCTCCTGCAAGGAAAGCTAGCCTAATTTGGAAATTGACTGAGATGGTATATACCAATAAGTTCTGCTCCTTTTATATATTTTTAGTATTTAAACCTGTTGTAGTGCATTATGCCAATCGGTGCATTTGGTTATGATGCGTATATACTCTCTCTGTCTTCAAACTTCTGTGTAGCATAGGCTGATTTTCATGAAAGCTTGCGTTCCTTGCTTTGGTTGCCATTTGGGTGATAGCCAATTGAAATACGTGTTACACATAAAACATGTAATAGGGGGCTTTGATTCACTCACCCAAATCGCAAGCAACACAAGCTTTCATGAAAATCAGCCCTAAGGAAACAATCCAGGGTTGTCGTTGTCTTGAGACAGCCCTTGGCAATGTGTGTCTGTTCAAAAAGATTCACCATTACAAGCACTGCTTTGATTGAGGCGCTAGCTTCCGTTGTACAAAGTTAAATTACTTTTAGGTCTGCTAGTAAAATGTTGTTTCTCGAATGAGCAACAAATATTACTTTCGCATTCAACTAAGCATGGTAAAGATTGATACGTATAATCACCATTCACGGTATGACCACCCACTATTTTTGTGCTCGATGAAGTTTGCAGTTTCGCGAGTATAACTTAAGTTCATGGTTGAAAGCATCTCTGACTCACGAGTAACAAAATGGCTAACAGGCTTGCTTTTGAGACGAAGGGGTCTAGGGTTCTTTCATCTCTTAGCAGACACTATTCTACACTTTACAGAAGTCATAAAGAGTAGGTTTTAGCCATCGAGCTCTACGTAAACGATACTGGAGTGACTCCTTAGTGTTGAATGATAGGCGCCAGAGCAAATATTTAAACTCGTTTGTCCACTTCCAGTCTAAACCAATGTGGATCAAATTTTCAGTTCTAACTCAGTTTTATACGCTTCTTATCGCTGTGTACCCCGATTTTTTTCTATTTAAGTCTTAATTCCTTAGTTATTCATGTAAGAGTATATCGTACTCTGCATAGAATAGAAAATACTGCAAATAATATTTACATTTTTTGCAAGAATTAAGACATAAATAAAAAAGCGGCCAAACAGCGTTATTAAGCGTAAAAAAGTGAGTTAGAACCGAAAATTTGGTTCATATTGGTTTAGACTGGAAGTGGACAAACGAGATTAAGTGTGCTCTCTGCTCCCTGGCTTCATATATTCATGAAATTTTCAATGGCTGCAGTCAGTCCAGTACCGTTTTCTGATAGAGCTCATTGGTTTTAGGACGACTCGAATTTTTTTTTTTTTTTTATCTAATTCGAAATAATGCCGCAGTTTTTACTATTTGTGGTCTTAAATGTAATGTTTAATTGAGTCTTCTTATAATGGAAACGGTAAACGCTTTACGTTAGCAAAGAAACGATGGAGAACCAGGTCAGGGATCAGTGTCAGTTCCTCCTACCCCATCCAGACTAGAAGAACAGACCTAACTCATTTTTTTATTCACCTTATAGCCAGAACTGGTTATGTCATTGAATCCTAATGACTAATATACCACATAGCAGTTTGACCTGACTCAAACTTGAATCAAGCTTACTTTGACAAGCATGACAACTTATTTCAAGATTAGCAAATCAGCCCAAGAATGCTCAAGCAACGTTGAATCAAGCAGTCTCGTTTACAAGAATTAGGGTTGAAATAGCCTTGACAGGACACGAAGGAAAAACATGATGTACTTCTTTTAAAAATAATAAAACGTTTCTCTAGGTGGGAATCGAACTGAAGTCGACTGACACCAATTCGATGCTTTAGTCACCAGACCACGGAATCACATGCTCTTGCTTGCTTTCCAAGCGCTATTTATATTTAGTCCATCAGATCGCAAGATACGTCTGTCGTAAAAGCGTGGGAGTTGATGAAGATTAGCCTACAGGGAAACAGTTCTGGCACGTGATGGAATTTCATCGCACTAAGACGACAGATGAAGTGCAACGAAACAAAATTCAGATAAATAACAAGTTTGACCAGCTTCCTCGTATAACTGCAAGTTTCAACAAGTTTGAATTTAGTTATAACAAGTTATTAACAACTTTGTTTCATGTTTGTTTATTATGTTCAATACATTATTAAGTGTGACAAGGTTAAAGCAAGTGACTGATAACCTTGTTGCAAGCCAGCATGCTACCTGGGATGATATTTATTTCTAATTTTATTTGATTTGTAGTAGGCATATATTTGTGGAACATACAGGCAGGTACGTACCCAGAAGTTAGTTTCGGGGGGGGTCCAGCGCCTTGAGGGGGGCAGGTCCGAGGTCTTTCTGGGTGTGCAATTTACGTAAAATGCATATTATTTCGCTAAAAATGATACTTTTCTCACGAAAAGCTGAATTTTCGGGGGATCCGGGACCCCTATAGGATTCCCTTCTCTGCATATGTCCCTGCATACATGCTGCTAAAGCCTGAGACCGCCACTATTCTGAGGAATGACATCCCCTGGTGAGCACTTTTCTGGTGGCAAGGAACAGGAAGGTATTAGTCTAGCTATCACAGGGAAAACCTCAATTAGTATGGTCGGGAGCCGGACTCGAACCTGTGTGTCTCCTCAGTAGGGCTCGCGACATTAATCACTAGATCACAAGAGCCGGGCTGGGTCTC
Organism: Lepisma saccharinum; assembly: GCA_022664845.1. NCBI lineage: Eukaryota > Metazoa > Arthropoda > Insecta > Zygentoma > Lepismatidae > Lepisma > Lepisma saccharinum. Next base: position 6,917 of record JAGDQP010009263.1, read on the forward strand.
TCATTATCTCTTAGTGTTGATGATAATTCGCGCGTAACCACGAGTTATCGATAGGAGAGTTGATACTTGTATTTATACAACTTGTGGTTGTTTTATAGATTGCTGTACGAAGGAATTGCTTTCCTCAAAACAAAATATCGGTTCCTGCCAGAGGAACTGTAGTCCTACATCAAATATGTATATGCTCACACAATACACTGTTGTCTAGTTCTGAGTTCTGTAACCGGGAGGGAGGAGTCGTAGCGTGATCATGGGTGGGAAGACACTTTTAATAGTCAATGCGAGGTAGGTAGTAAAGCGCGAGTTCTCGCTGATTGTTTGTGCACTTCCCACTTCACCCTGCGCTCCAGCCAAGACCCCTCTCAGATGTCTACAAAAGTCATAAGAGAATCAAGGATTAACAAGTGTAAAAACAAAACTCTAGAAATTAGTGACTGAAGAACGACCTGTATTACTACACTAGCAAAAGTACCCGCCCATTGGTGCGAGGTGAATAAAATATGTTGGTAACACAACAACAACAACAACAACTACTACTACTACTACTACTACTACTACTAATACTAATACTAGTGTTAAATACTACTGCAATGCTTAAAAATATTAAATCTAAATATTTTTATTTACAACAATCCAAATTTAAATTTATAAATTATAAACTTTTTTAAAATAAAAATCTTTATTTTTTTTAATCAACAAAGCCTTAAAGAATAACCAAAAATAAAAACAACGGTAAGTTAAACAGCATTTAAAGAAGAAAAATCTCCTCCAATTCCTTCCCCGGAGCTAGCGTTCCAAGAACTGAAGAAATATTACCACGCTGAACGGCGATACTAATACGCTGCAATAGGAAAACCGTGTCGCGAGCATTGCCAGAAACAAGCCCAATGCGTCGTCCAACTTCCTTCATGAAATTGAAGCCCTCGGTGCTCCAAGTACTGCTTATAAACTATTTTTTTTTCTCTGAATGTTGTTTCAACTTAAAAATGGAAACAATGTATTTATTGCCTTGTTATAAACAATGAAATTCCTACTTTTTTTATTAATTAGTTCGCGACACAATCACTTCCGGTTAAAAAAAATGATATTGTTTGAGACGGGTCCATTATCTGATCATGTGCAAATATCATTGCAATCGGTCGAGCTGTTTTGACGTGATCCTCACGGAAACATACTTTTAGTCATCTTTATATAGAGAGATTGATATTCAGATCAGAGCTGAAACTGGGGCACTTTTGGTGTCCTGTTCCGAAACTTGACCCAATCTTTATCCAAATCACCAAACTGACTTTGATCTGTAGACCCGATGATTGAAATTTGTCCCCAATTAACACGGAAGACCAGTCTTGACCCGGTGACCCTATCTTGACCCGATTTGACCTCTCATCAGCTGGACTCAACAATGTCATTATTACGAATTCTTTCAGAAGAGCGTGTCCGAGGGAGTAGTTCCACACTTCACGCAGGGTTGAAAGTTGAAACCCGGTCACTTTTGGTAACTTGGTCTCACCCGAACATAGTTAACCCGCAGAACCGTTCCGAAGCTTGACCCGATCTACAAAATTAATGAACTGAAAAGTTATGGCTTCGATTTTTCCTGGATTGGGGATAACAGCTCCTGTCCCGGCAACCCTGAAAAGAAACACCATTCAAATGAAAGTAAATAATTACAATCACTGCTTTACCTTACGTCTCACCGGGTCGAAATCGGGTCACCGGTCCAAAACTTGGCCCTTTGAACTTGGTAAGCCATTTCAGCTCTCATTCAGACCATCTGCAAGACTAAACACAAGTTATTCAAATAGAGCGTTGGATGAAATACAAGGAACTAACAAAATATTCAATAAAAATCAAGAAAACACTGCAGCCGGAACGTTCGTAACACCCCCCCCCCCCCTCTGCAATTTTTTTTTTAGAAAAACAATAGGAAAAAATATTGTCCAGCTCTCGAACAGCCTCGGAGTCACAATCCCGGATTTTCAACTCTAGTCCCGCCTGATTGGCTACTCTACCGGTACTTCGGTACTTTATACAGAGTTTCTGCATTGTCGCTTCTACCTGAATGTGAATTTCTCGTAAATTTTAACTTAAAAAAAATGTTTCTTTAAACGAAAAAACATGGTCCTGATAGGTCAGTTGGTAGAGCCATGACAATGCATTTGGGAAATTCCCTGGTTTCAAATCCAGCTGAAATCCATCCTGATTGAGGCTTTTCCCAGGGTTTTTCCTGCCACACCAGGCTAATGACGGAATATTCTTTTCCTTACCCTATCCCGGCTGAGCCACAGGGCTATATGAATTTTATTTGACCAGGATTGTTCTCCTTCAGAACATTAATTTTTATACATCTCTTTGAACTTCATTTTCGCTCCGGTCTGAGGGAAGCTATCTGAATGTCATTTTTTTATTAATCCCTTTTTAGAGAATTAAAACAAATAATTATTTGAATTGTTCTCTTGGAAACCTAGACATCAAACAAATGAACGCAGCAATTCTGCTAACAAATATCGAAAATTCTGAGGATCCCTTTGGTAGAGCGTTGTCTTAGAATTCGAAGGGGGGAGGGGAGGGTTCGAGGGTTCAATCCCACTGTCTGACCATCCTGATTAAAGTTTTTCCAGGGTTTTCCTCAGTCACACCAGGCAAATACCATGATGGCACCTTCAACTTAGACCCTGGCCGACGCTTTCCCGCATCCCTTCCCCTCCCCTGTCCCGGTCTCAGTCCCACTAGATGCCTCAAGGATCTCTTGTTAGAATCTGACAGAAACATTCATTTTTATAAATTAGGTTAGCAACACTTCCAACCGGGTGCTTAGGCACGGAATCAACCAAAAATGTTTTTTTTATTATGTCGAATAATGCATTCCAAGAAGGTGCCGCTACATATAACGTAATGGAAGAAATTTTAAACAATGATTTTCTAAAATTGTTTGGAACACTGACAACTGATATGCTTGGGGACGGGAACACTACTGTATTTTCCTGATGTGTCGAATAACGTTCATACCGAGATTGGTCATGCTTCGTCTGACGTAATGAAAGCAATTTGAAACTCTGAATTTTATACAAATAGATTAGCAACATTGAGAACTCGACAGGGATACCCACAATATCATTCTATTGTAAGAAAAGTTTATGTCAAGTTTGGTGCAGATAGGTACAACGTAATGGAAACAATTTAAAATATTAAATTGGAAATAATGAGATGGCAATACTGACCATCTGCACCAAGCAAGACTGTTCCGGGGACTCTGAGGTAGTCAAGATGTTTTCAACGACAACTCAACCATCTCTCTATGCCTGGTTGTTCCGAAGATTTGGACACGAACAGACGGACGGAGTGAGCTGGATTATAAGATTCCTTTGTGTTAGCTATGCTAGCAAGGCACCGAAAATTGCATACAAAAGAATAACTTATCGCGAAGCTTCGTGATTTATGTTCTATTAATATAACTTGCTAGTTTGCTGGTCAAAATATTTCATAATGTATCTTCAGTATTTTAGAGAGAAAATAATATATTATGCATTTTATAAATCAAGAAATTATTTAGTTTTTAACAAGGCAAGACTAATTGATCTGGACTTTCTCAGTGATTGTCTACAGCCTAAACCGAGCTTTAAAAGAATCCCTGCGTATTCAACAAGGAAAAGGCAACTGTAGGTAGCTCGACTTGTTAGAAACAGAGAAGATCATTCAGATAATTGTACACAGATTTTAAATTGCACAAGTGTAAAGTTCTAGTGCTGGGGAGGTAAACAAGTTCGAGCCAGAACTAAAATGGGTATCGGGTCAAGTTTTGGATCATGTCACCGGGCCTATGCGTGGGACTCGGTGACCCGGAGGTAGTGTTGCCACGAGACGAGATGAGACAGAGAAATAAATATAGAAAGCGAGACGAGACAAAGAAATGGCTATAGAAAACGAGACGAGACACAGCTCTCCTATAATGCAAAGTATATATCATTTCCGGACGAGACACTCTCTGGACAAAATTATTTCGAGACGAGACAGTCTAAATCTCGTCTCGTCGGCAACATTATCCGGAAGGCAAAACTGAGTTGTTGAATTGGATTGAAAATATTTGGGCCTTTTGGGATATTTGGTTCAAGTTGAGATAGGGTGGGGAAGTTATCGGCCAAGTTTTCTTTTAAAGTACGATCCCAGCATTCGCGGGAAACCCTGGAAAACCTCGGTCAGGATGATCGGCTGCGGGGTTCGAACCCGAGTACCTATTCATTTCTGATCCGTAGCCGTGCGGTCTAAGGCGTTAGGCCAACGAATCGAAGGTCCCGGGTTCGAGTCCCGGCAGCGGCATGGGTGTCTTGTAACTAGAACGTGACAGATAATCGTGACGGGCCGAAGTCAACATTTACTAGACTGGTCCATATCATTGAGTAAATACGTTTGTATTTGTAGTCGACGTTTGTATTTACTCAATGCCCATATAAAATAGTTTATCATTTTTTTATTATTATTATTTCTGAATTCTGATCCGAAATTCGCGACATTAACGTCGACTATAGGGGCTAGGTAGCAGTTTTCATTCTTTCCTTAATGTACATTGTTAAGTTTCAACACTGTTTCTTTCAGGGGTGACCGGGAATACGGGTGTTATCCCCAGAAAACAAAAATACGCAGCCAAAAGTTACTGACAATAGTAATAACACTTGGAAATAGTCTCATCTTCACGAAAAGAGGAAATATACCCCGGGAGATGGGCGAGTGACTCCGCCTTGGAAAGGCGCTGTGAAAGAATTTGTAAATCTCACAAATTGATCAAGATTAGGTCAAATCCGGTCAAGAGAAGGTTACCGGGTTAACAATGGGTCACCAAGCCATTCGGGTCAAGTTCCGGACCAAGTCACCTGAGTCCTGGTCAGGCCGGATGACAAAATGTGATCGGTTTCAGCTCTGGTTCGAATCCTGTTTCCTGCTATCCTGACTGAAGTTTTCTATAAGATTTTCCTAAATTACACTAAGGGAATGTCAGTATGTTACCTAAACTAACGCCCTGGCCACCATATTTCCCATCGTTGACCTTAGAAGAGTGCTTGAATACGTCATCTAATAGACTGGCTTAAAATACAACTATCTGTCTAGCTTATACGAAAAATAGCAAATAAGTTTCACAAATGACGTCATAATCTTTGACAACTTATCACTCATCAATGGACAAGATCTCGAGATCGCTGTCCATTGTATTTCATAGTAATTTGTAAGTACTAGAGATGTATCTTCTTATAATTTTCATAATGCTATTAGATTTTGAAATATTTTGAAAAACGTTAAAAAGTGGAGGAGGGAGTAGCGAGGAGCCTTAATGAGTTATTTGATCCTCCAAAAACTTGTCGTAAGGGTAGACGCACACCAGAAGAGCAAGCTACAACGAAGCAAAGCGATGACGTACGGAACCCATTTATTTGTGTTGAGGAAGAAACTGATTAATTGTTTCGTATGCAGTAGAAACCTAGACTCTATTGAAAAGAAGTTATAGTAAAAACATAATAATAATGGCTTATGAATAGGTAGGTGACCACAATACACTTCTAAAACCTATCGTTTCTTCTCGTGACTCACCGCTTGGCTTCTCTTTCGGAAGGTCCTGGGTTCGAACATCGCGGTTGGCCATCCTGATAAATCTTCCCAACCTTTCCCCTAATCACCGAGCGGCTGTATCTCGATTGAAAGAGCGTTTGTTTGCTTAACGACCGAAAGGTCCGAGGATCGACCCCATCCACCAGCCATTCTCACAAGGTTTACCTTGTCACAGGAGACAAATACCGGTATAGTACCTTCAAACTAGGCTCTAACTGAGTTACTTCTAATATTATTTCCCCCTTTTTTTTTTATCCCGGCCTGAGCCAAAGTTGCGCAAACACTTGTAAATACATCTAAAATCACACAGGCTAATTGCCCGGATGGTACCTTAAAATTAGGTCGTGGAGGATTTCTTTTCCCAATGCCTTGATGTCACTTGTAAATGCGATTTAGGTCCGAGGATTTCATATTAAACCTTCCTTGACTTTATTATTTTAAACGAAGTTCGAATACGTAACCTGCTAACCGAGCAACCTACATCGTTCACACATTACTGCAACAAATTGAAATTCCAAATCCATACTGAAATACGTTCAAGGATATGCTCAGAAAATACATTTGTGTTTACCCGGCAGAGAGTGAAGTCGCCTGAGTCCATCGCCACTTCGCGAGTGAGTCAGACACTTCCGGTGAATCAAAGTCGCTTGATAGACATAAAACTACTTATGATCGACTTCTAGGACAAAAGGCGGGAGAAGGGGGGGACTATTTTCCTATAATAAAAAAGAAAACACTTTCTTCTATTTTTTTCCTGGTGCAGCAAAACAAACACAAATTGCACTAGGACAAAAAAAAAGAAAAGAAAAAAAAAAGTCGATTTATCGCGGGTTTTGCATACATGTGGCTCTGTGTGTGTGAGTGAGAGCTGCTGTGTGCCCTCATTGGTGTGTACGTCGAGGTGCCACAGGTCTCCTACCAATGAACTCTCGCGGGGGGCGGACACGCGGGGCTGTTCGCTGCTTGAACATATCGATAGGAGAGGGTGTAGGTGTTTCGCAATCAAGCGCTTGAAATAAAAGGGCCACCTGTAAACCCATGCATTGATACACTTGTTTGCACTATCGTAGAGATTGGTTATATAGGAATAGTTCTGCGAGTCTGGAGTTGTTTTCAAGTTTCGGTTTTATGTTTTTACATTAATCATAAAGCTTTCTAACTGTGTGGTCTGTAGTTTACAACTTCGCTCAGTTTGTGTTGCGAACAGCACAAGTTTGGTGAAGTTCACAAAGCAATTTTGTTTTGACAGTTCCAACCTGGAGTTCAAATACGGGCTTCTAAATTTTTGCTATAGTCCGAAAACTCAAACATCGGAAAGTTCTAGTGACCGTGAGCATATTAAGGATACTATGATGTCGGTCGCCGCACAGAAAAATCGTGAAATGTTCGCAATTAAGAAGTCTTACAGCATTGAGGTAAGTTTTAATATATTGGAAGTGGTGTTCTATTTTAATCCTAAGAAGTGTCGAATACTAAAGTGCTTTCGATAGTTCACTTGTCTCTTGAAACTTTTTTACGGTTATATTTTCAAGATCTAATTGTCATTTCAACCTACCGGTGGGAGGTAAAAAAATATTTTTGAAACTAGTTGTCTATATAGCACAAGTGAATTTGAAACTTAGTTATAAGGGACAATTTTAAAACTTCATACGAACTGTATAGTTTTAACTATTATTACAAGTATAGTCTTAATTACGGAAGTCAATTACAACCGTAAATAGTTGCCTAATGATTGAGTTAAATGGTTATTGTCTCAGACGTTAGGCGAGCGTGCTCGTGGTTGTGGTTTCGAAGCCCAGCTGGGGTTCTAGTTTCGCGAATTTAACAGGTTACCGAGCTGAGATGATTTAGTTATATTAAATTGCTATGGGGGCCATTTTAATGTCACACGTGTCTCACAGAAAATTTTTTTGTGATGGCTTTAAAAAAATATATATATAATCGTAGTTTATATTTTGTTGATTTTGACGAATAACGCGAACTTGCCTTGTGGGTATTTTAACACTATTTTGACAACTTCAGAAATCGTTACGATTTACGCTGACAATAATTTTTACTGAGTTTGTATAAGTTCAATTAGAGAACGTATATTGGGAACAAAGTAATTTGATGGTCCTTAAATCGTTACGCAAATAGTACAGGTTAAAAAATTGTCCTTATATTTTTAGTGAAAGGCAGAAGTGTCATTTTTCTCGCAAGACTATATAAGTCTGTAATTGGCTAGAACACCTGATTTATTAATGCAATTATTAGCTTATTGTCTTCCTTGAGAAAAATTGTTCATGGCAGTTTTGGTTGGATTATTATTATTCGTTAAGACATGGGATGGTAATATAAACTATTTCTTGTGAATGCATGAAACTTGATCTTCATTTGAATAAGTTGAAACAATTAGTTGGGTTTACAGTACAGTTTTTTTAAAGTTAAGGAAAGGTGTTCCAGGATCTAGAGTCTTCACTTTTTTTGTTTCTGTGGTTGGTTTGGGAGTGAGCCCCAAAATTTTTATCGAGACCATATTTAGCTTAAAATCTTTCATTACGTACTTTGAGAGGAGCTGAAAACAGTCCTATCTAATGTGATTTGCAACTTCATGCCTGAAATAGACATACATGCCTATGAATACTTAGCTGTTATAATGGTTTTTCTAAAAAAAAAAAAATAAATCGGTTGCAATAAATCAACAGTTAGCCACACATTTTTGTCAAATTTACTCCAAATGTCCGTACCAAATTAAATTATAGAGCGTTTTTTAAATGAAATTCGGGACGTAAGTATACGCGGACCATTAAAAAAAACATGTCTGAATTGTACTTAAGCAAGGAATTAATTTGACCCCTCCCGAATGGAAGGGTGTCAACTACCTCCCCCGCCCCTTCAAATTTTGATTTCTATGGTTAAAAATCTATAGAATCTCTACAAATACTGCTTACGCAATCCTCCCCAAACTGAAAATTTTAGAATCCCTGAATGGAACACTTCTAGATAAGTGGTCCGCTGATACGGAACAGTTTTAAAAAACTAATATGTCCTTACATGCACAGAAAGGGGGGGAAAAAATAGGAGTAATTATTTCCATGAAGAATATCAAATGTAATTTCTGTGTGTAATTAAAGGACAAGGTTTTCATAAAGTTTCAGAACAAGTCCCAATTTAAAATCTTAACTGAGGGCCAAATCATTCTGTAAAATAGTGCGGGTCGCAAGGAAAAACATACAATTTTAATTAATGGGATTCCACCAGGATTTTCAGTTTGGGGGTACGTAGAGTTTTGCACGATTTCTATCAATGTTTGACTTCAAACGTTTTAAAGTTGTTGGTGGTGGGGTATTGCAAAGAATTTCGGGGGCCAAACCCTTGCGGGGGGTCGGGCGGAATGACACAATGTATTATTTACATAAAAAGAAAAAGTATGATGCAAGTGAATTATTTTCTACCAACTAAATTCAGACGAAACTACTATAACGGTTTTAAAAAAGAATACTACGGAAGAATACATTATGACCTCAACCGCTATGCGTTTTAAGCGGCAAACTACAAGGTCTTTGGCGGGAAATTCTTGCGTTTTGTTGTGAACATAGCCTTGTCCTTAAAGAACAAACGACCAGACTTCTTACCCAGCTCCCACGGTCCAATGCGCAACTTTGCAGACTTTGGATGGATCTGCAATCAGGAGGTTTCCATCATGGCTGAGTTTTTTTTTCTTCAGAATTTTCCTCTGCTTCACCAGGCGAATGCCGGAATGGTATTTCAGCTTAGGCCATGACCGCTGCCTTCTACACAATATAAAACAGTAACAATGAACATTGTCGCTGGTATTGAGACAACAATGTTCAACAATATAATAAGTTCACTGTTTAGATATTGATATATTGACAATGTCTTGGGAAGACTTCACTTAAGGTTAAGCGAAGTTCAACTTTTGGCAAGTAGCTGTTTGTTAGGTAGTCTCAATTCATTGCACCTCTTAACTGCTGCTTCTATCCTATTTCGCAGCATTTTGGCAAGCGGTGCTGAATTTACAATACTTTTTACATTTGGCAACTACTTCTGAAATGTTATATCAGCATTAGCTTTGAAGAAAGTAGTTTAAGTGGTCTGTTAAAAAAAGGTCATCACACTTGCAGAGTTATTTTCTCTAGGCGCAGACATTTGTGGAATAGAATACTTATTTGAGATTAATGTATTTCAGAAATAGTATAGGTCCGTTATAGGCAAATGTTTACGAAACCAATACGTAAATGGTTTAAAATCTTCATAAATAGGCAATGATTGGTTTAGATTTTATCTTTATAATAGATTTCAAGTTTGAGATTACGCATCTAAGGCAACATGTTACTACCACAAAGGTATTTCTAAACTTAATCCTGTAAATATTGGGAGTACCAAAAGGTTCCGTCTTAGGTCCTTAACTCTTCCTTATTTACATCCGTGATGATTATGCAAATATCAGAATTAAAGGTTGAAATGTTAATGAATTACAAAAGATTACGACAGTCGATGAGCTTGGAACAGTGGTACTTTCACAATAATGTAATCTCAATTACCGATGACTTAACAGAAAAAAGTGCATTCTGATTTACTTTTGCCCTTATCAACACGAAAACCTGCAAAAGAAAATTTGCTTTCATGTAGAATCATCTCATTGAAAAATCACACGTCCTTTGCGCCAGACTTAAGTTTTCTAGCCCATCGTATGATCATTTGTGTGTGTATTAAGACTATACTAAGCTATTTTGCTTTTCCAAATTAAGCATGTTAGGGGGGCATCTAGCAATATAAGTAGTTTGTACGCGTGACCACGGGTTCGTCTCGCGGGCGTCCATTAAATGGAATGGTTCGTAGACAACTTGACCAAATGCTGGAGATCTATCCGTAACTCACTACCTCGCATAGGACTAATAAATCCAGATTCTTTTGATCATATATTTCCCAGGAATCTCTGTATGGTTGAAAGAGAAAGCAAAGCAGTTTCTCTTGGTTATTTTTATGAATTTCCTCTGTCACGATCCTTCACAAGTGAAACTTTAGGGTCTAATGGGCTCATAGCATGGAAGGAAGTAAAAAAGGATAAGTTTAATTAACATTAATTTCGTTAATTTCCTACAACAAGTATAGTTGAAGCATCCAACATCCGCACGGCAATTTTCATCTAGTGGCAAAAGACTTCATTTTGGGTGATAATGTGACATTTCGCTTCCAGAATTAAGTAAATAACAGTATGGCTTAGGAGCCCGAGCCAAAGTTGTTTAACCTTTAAACGACGCGTGGCTTATTTATAAGCCATGGTGGTGTAGTGCATACCTACGCATGGCTTATATGTAAGCCATGCACAAGGTCATTTTTTTTAGCCTTCATAAGTTGGTATTACTGGACGATGGTTTCTGCGCGCACTCCAAATTTCTTTCTTCTGTAACGTGAGATGATGAAGCCAATCACACGGAACTAAAAGAATGGGGTAATGACGTCATTTAAAGGCCTTCATATAATATTTTATAATTAAAATTCTAATAGCTTAGGGAACTCGAAAGCTCATCACGGCATTAAAAAAAAAATGTTCAAACCTGAACATCAAGCCAATTATATAAACACGAACACCTACCTCTCGAAGATTCCTTCTAATATTGTCTTCCCAACAGCCTCTTTTTCTCTTCCGGTTTACCACCCGCGACGAACTATTTAGGCCTAATCTTAGTTTTCGCACCATTGGAACTGGATTGTCTGCCCCCCTGGAAACAGTCGTGATTTCATTATTCGTACAACACCGGGTGAATTATACAGTTTGTGGTGTTTTTCATTAAGCAGTCTCCTCCATTCTCCGGTCATCTCGTCCCGCTTCGAACAGTTCTCAAAACCTTATTTTCAAACACATGCACAAAATCACTTTCAGAATCAGAAATGATTAGTTCTTAAGCTATCAAGCTTGCTGATCAACTTGCTTGTCGAGCAAGCTCGATAGTGTAATAGCGCCCTTATACTCAAGAAGACTGAGTGTTGAAAGTAATTGAAGTTTTGAGACTGTATTTTAAGTATTAACGCTTTCCCAACATTTGTAACGATGCAGACAAGCAAGACATCTTGTACAAATATGTGTATACTAGTCCTTGTAATGGAAAGGCACCTCGTGGTAGTTTTGTATTCATACACATAAACAAGCTTTAAATTAAAAGAAAACCCGTTACTAGATTGTGTGAAAGTACGACATTGCAATGTCGTATCATGCGACGAATGTGTACTTTATGAATAAGGCCAATGATTATGCTAAGAACACTTAATTCCAATTTTCACTTTCGGTTGTAATTTCTGATCATAGTAACTTTTACGAAGATAAGTTTTTTTTTTAGTTTGGATTAAAAAGATTAAGAAATGGTTTGTGTACTGTTCGCTCTCAACCGGGAAGTATCAGAGCATGACAGTCTTGAATTCTGAAAGTTGCGTAATACTCGTTAAGTGTTTCCATTGGTAAGTTATTTATTTATTCAAGGGATCTCTTGAGATATTCTCACATGAAGTTAGCTATTGTTTTTATTGTTATTAAGCTGTTAGTTAACGTTTGTCACGATCACTAATAGCACCTTGTTATGGTGGAAACTGGTGGGAGGTTCGAATAGTGTTAAAGATGGTTGGAATGTGTTGTTACACACTTCTAAACATTTATTTTTGCTGTGATAGGACTATTTTGTATTGCGAATATTTATTGAAATTTTGTGAACCAGATAAAATTAATGTGCAACGACTACATAGTTTAGGTAACGGGGCTCCATAGTGGTTAGAGCGTTGGACTTATGTCCGCGTGGTCCCGGGTTCAATTCCCGGCTGAAATCCCACTTTTTCGGCGTACACCCAGCGTCGTGAGGAAAACTGGGGAGTCACATGAATTAAGACGTGACGGCCACTCGGTCTAGAAAGCACCTACTACGCCTATTCGTGGCTACATGACGCGTAATGCTGACCACACTGCCGCCACTCAGGTAACATGCAGTTCCACCAAGCGCGGACAGAGGGCGTTGGGACAGGTTCAGATAGTTTAGGTAACCTCGGTGGTGAGTAATTAAATTCGACAGTCGTGGGGTCGAGTTATTGAGTGATTCGGATTAAATTTCAGAACAACGTCCTTTAGTAATCTGGCAATCATACGCAGGAGCCCTCGGATCAGTGGTTGTACCAGACCCCCCTCTAATTAGAATGTTATTCTTCGAAATCGTCGAGCACATTCCTAACTTCGAAATTTTTACTGTTAAAAATCTCTAGAAACTGCACAAAATTCCACTTCCTGAAAATCTTGGCAGGATCCTTGTTTGGGATTACCTAACTAAATAAAGTATGTTAGTTCAGAGTGAATCCAATCGCATGACTTAGCTATAAGTAGATTCTTTAAATAATTATTTCATGTTAATAGATCTCCATAAACACACAACATTGTAATATTGATTCTAGTCTGTGTAATTTTTAAAAAAGTCGCAAAATGCGGGGGCGAGTCTTGGTGTAAACTCGTGTTATATTATCTACTCACGCTATCCGATGTTAGAATGACTGACGTAAGACTGATACAATGGTCGGAAAGTATTTGTTAAAAGCAATTAGACTAAATTAGTTTTGTTGAATTGTCTGTGTAGTTCTCAATACTTTGGGTGAATTGTGTACATTAAAAATGTGTAATTAAAAAAAAAAAAAAAAACTTTATGAACTTGATTCGATTTTTCAATGCATCGTACCTTTGATCAGTTTTAGCATTTAATTTACGTGAACTTAATTTTGCGTAAGATTAAGCCAAGTTAGCTTTGGCTCACACATCAAATTGACTCAGGAGGAAAACAGCAAACCGAACGATGGAACATTTCCAGAATTTGCAAGGTTTTTTCTATGGAAGTTTGAAGTGTTATACCACAATTTGAAGAAAGTTTACATTCCACATAATTATTTCCCTATGTTCCTTTTTAAACTACTGCACGACTCAGCCTTATCTAGAAAGGTCATCATTTTACGAGAGTAAATATAGCTCTTTTGATGAAGTGACCAGTTTTAAAGATTCTGTCCGGATAGTGTTAATGTAGACAAATCCAGGTATTGGGCCAATCACTTGTAGTTGACAAATTAACATGTCACTGTATTCTTCCGGATTCTACTTGGAGAGGAAAAAAAAACTTTTTTTTAGAAAGTGAGCATATGAGGTAAGAACGGGACTGCATTCCAATTTCTTGAAGGCCAGTAAGTTTGTATGTTTAAATGAATTTCCCCACAAAAACTTCCAGTTATGTTAACTGTGGGTTTCGTCTTCTCATTGTCTGCAGAATGCAATGTTAAAACTACACATACACACGTCGATAATGGTGAGGGGAACTTTTAAATCCATGTAATTAAGAAAATTGTATGTTCTACTTTTGTTCGGTTTAGGGTTCGGTTCAAATCGTAACTTGTAATTCTTATTACTGTTGATGTACTGAATTACTGACAGTTGAATTAAAGAGAATGCCCAAGGCTGGAGGTCGATTCGGCCCATTGAGAGGCTTAGTGAAGGGCCCGCTTTTGTAGGATCGGCCCCTCCACAGTGCGGGGTTTTGCGCTATAGTAGTTACGCCCCTGTGCTGAATATTAAAACTGGTTTGTTTTCAGGAAGCTATTTTTGCGTCAAGGGCGATTCACTATAGCAACAAATACCACATAATTAGTTCCTGTGAAAGTAACTGTTCAGATGCTACTGTTTATTACTGCACGCTTCAAGCCAGCAACCTTTATTTTTCCATCCTACTGGAGAAAAAAAGAATGGTTCTTTAAAAGCGTTGAGAAATAAAGGTAAAGCGGTATTGTCGGGAAAGTTACATAACTATTACAAAACTGTATTGAATAGAATCGCATTCGAAGACTTTTAATCTTACCTTTTTGGAACAAGGGATTTAAGCTGATTTCTTCTTCATAGTAAGAACTTGAACATATCGAGAGCTTCATACAAAATTCTCGTCCGATTTTCTAAAACCGTGTATTTTTTTTCTTAATCATTCTCTCCTTTTTAATTAACTCATCTAATGAGATCTTTTGAGGTTTCTTTTGTGTGAAGAAATATAGACTCAGGAAGAAAGCTTTTGAACGATTTCTTGTCTGCCAAAATCGTATCAATGCAACTGATCCTAGTTTATTTCTGAATACTTTCGAACAGTTAATATGCGCGTGGAGATTTTTATTTTTTTAATAAAGAAAAAAAAATCAATTTTCACTAATTTCCGGTTTCCTTTCAGTTCAAGGCTGGCACGTACGCCATGGGTTTTTGAGATCAAGATCTGGTCACGTAACCACATATAATGAAAAGTTTTCACCATTTCTGAATGTATACAAAGGGGAAGTGAACGAAATAATTAACATGACCTTCCCTACTCATGCTAAGAATGGTGATCATGATAAATAAATGTGATAATTGACTTAGTAATCATGTAAATTATTACCGTTCAACTTTGACCATGCTGTTCTGCAGAAAGGGTCGTGCTCTGCTCAAAGTGGATGCTTTGTCCTCGCGAACAAATTTATATAAGTTTGTCACTCTTGCTTACAAGACAAATTTTCCAAGATCTCAAAATTTCACTCTTATTTCCTATTTAGAAGGGGAAATTAGGAAAACTTAATAGAGCAAATATCCTGTTTTTCAATGTTAAAATCCAATGGTCACAGTTACTCTTCCTGATTTCTTCAATTTCTGGTCAATAGGACAGCGGTGGCTCAGTAGGTAGAGCGCTCACCTCTGGTGCTTCGATCCCAGCTCATGCCATGTATAGGCATTTTTGTGGACAAACACAGTGTGCGTGGGTTTTCTCGCTTCTTCGGTTTTCCTTTCACTTTCTTCATTCTACAAATTCTTCCATCATCCATACGACCTGAAGCCAAAGTTGCCTAAAGATCTAAAAATTCAAATTCTGTTCAATATTATCCCTTGATCCTACAAAACATGTAGGGTTCGGAATCAACCTAATGTGTTGGTCCACTTTCAACTGTTGTAGAACGTTAGCGCAACCGATGTTGATGCAATGGAAAACCACACTCAGTTCGTCTTGTCATGTAGTCTCGCGATGATGCCCTGCTTCCGAGCCGGCAGGACATAGTTGCAGTGGGTATGGGATTGTCTCTACTTCCAAAAGTTCTCCACACGGCTAGTTTTTGAAGACTGGTATTTAGCCATATTGTCAACCTGGGTCAAAGAAACCAAAAAGGTTATAAGAACATCTCAATTTAAGCAAGGATTGGACTACTTTTCAGAAAAAAACAAAAACAAATCCTAAATTTAATTGCTAGGACTCTCTTAAAGACAGCAGGTGTCGAAAAATATCTTCGTTTAACATTTGAAACTGTTTGTGAGAGTCGAATGACGCGATTTTCCTATTGTAACAGCTATATTTACTTCCGCATACTGTATTTGTGGACCGCCAGCAACTCCGAACGGGATTGCTATACAGCACTGTTAAAAGGTTTCGACACTATGACTGCATTGAATAAAATAGCAGCGATATTAATCTTGAAGCGGCTTCGTACTTTTAACTGAAAATCGTTGTAATAGTTGGAAATTAGCTTGACGAATTTTTTGGAAACTCAGGGTATTTGTAAAGAGGGGAAAGGGATGAGAAATATATATAAACAAATACTTTCTATTAATC
The DNA here is from genome assembly GCA_022664845.1 of Lepisma saccharinum. Classification (NCBI taxonomy): domain Eukaryota; kingdom Metazoa; phylum Arthropoda; class Insecta; order Zygentoma; family Lepismatidae; genus Lepisma; species Lepisma saccharinum. The sequence goes on from JAGDQP010009263.1 coordinate 23,149, forward strand.
CTTTACGGTTCTTTGCTCCGCCTTATCTCCAGTTTTCCCTAAATTGTATTATCGTTCTGGTCTGGCTGTAGAGATGAGGTAACCTGGTAAAAGCGCGGATGTGGAAGTTGTTTTTAGAAAAAAAAAAAAAAAAAAAACACTTCCCTGGATGAACGAAGATATATTTGACTTTTCCACGTACGGGCATCCACATTACGTGGAATTTACATTAAAATTCCAGAAGAATTGGCGAGAGGTAGCAGTACATCAAATTTCTTCTGAACCATGCGAGCCCGTAAGGATAAATGGATAATCTAAAGCAGCGATCTCAAACAAAAGATGGCAGCACTACCTCCGGATATGTAAAATGTATTTTCACTGTTACACGAAATTTTCTTGCTGCTCCTACAAATTCAA
>JAGDQP010009263.1:29812-59895 GCA_022664845.1 Lepisma saccharinum
AAAAAAAAAAAGCATTTTTCTAACTTCATTGTTCAAACAAGCTGACACCGGTGGGTGAATGGTAACACTCGCTGCCTTATAATCAAGAGTTCCCGGGTTCGATTCCCAGTGGGAGGGGGGCAAGTGGTTCGTAGGCTACGTTAAATGAGTTCCCGTCCTTAAGAAATCTTCATCCGATGGAAAGCAAATGACAAACCACCCTTGGTTCACCTTGTCCAGGGACCTTCGGGCAGAAAACTCGTTCAATACAGCTAGTGGGCGCAGTTTGTGTTAACTCGGTATTCCTAACTTGGACGTCAGAATTTTTCATAAATGCCAGTTTTTGATAGTACTTCGTATTTTTATGTAGCCAGTTCTGACCCCGTCCCACTCCTTACCTCGGTCTATGAAGAATCGAGATCTACCATTTCCCCCTAGTTTGAGTCTAGAAGAATGTATGAATTGTAACTCTAGAACAGTGATTCTCAACCTTTTGTTCGCGGTACACTATCGTACCAGTTGGCAACATTGCGTTAGACTTGGTCACTATTTTTTTTTTCTTTAAAAATCATTTTTACATGAAGTTAAGAAGTTAAAAGTTTATTAATTCTGTATGTGAATTATTAACCCAATCCACCACTTCTTGCCTGTTCAAAGCTTCTTTCTTAGGTTACCACGATGCACACACAACTGGTGACGTTCGGCATTTATCAGGCTCATCATATGATCCGACACGAACGGTTAGTGACTGTTCCTTTTTCAAAATAAATATTCAATGAAATTATTTGAATTACTCTTACCAGCGAAATCAGTCTCCGAAATTTTGCGACACAATGGTGTGCCGCAGTACACCTGTTGAGAACCACTGCTCTAGAATGAAACTAAGTTCTTCACTTATCTCAGAAGATTTGTTAATCGAGAGATTTCATGCCTCACTTAGGTCATTGTTGGGCTTAGGTTTAAGTGTGACAGTAGGAGCCTTTATTTAATAATTTCTGCCCGTACTATCATCTTGTTCTTTGGGTTTAAAAATGCTGGGAGGCTTCTATTAAATTAAGAATGCTGTGCAACAACCATGTTATTAAATCAATCTATCACATTTGAGAAAGACAGGAGTTGCTATTTTTGTCACTCGCGGGATTTAACTAAAAAAAATCTCTTCCTCTTGCTTTTACTTCGTCGCGGTACAGAACTCTTCCATCTCTTTTTTGCTTCATCAATAGAGGTCGCCTGTCATGTTACACAGGTCCCCACTCACAAAGAAAACATGATTCAATCCCGGAAGATAGGGCGAGGGGGGGAAGGACAGAGCTGAACAATAGAAGGGTCGATAGATCCAGATAACTTTATGAACGCACAGCCAATTATTTAATACAAAGTTTCGTTAGGCTCACTACAGTTAAAACGTTCATTGCAAGTGTGTTATTGAAATACATACCTACAAGTTTTCAGTTCATTTGCATAAAATGTTTAATTCTTGGTATTACTCAGCATTACCCGTGGTCTAGGGATTAACGATAACCGATTAAAAGTGTACTAATTCTGGATTGTATTAAGTTCATAGCCGTTGAGGCAGTGGCTGATCCAAAGAGGGGGGAGAGGTTGGCGGGTGCCCCCCCTTCAAGGGAAAATATTTTCTTTTTACAGGCACTATTTCATTTTACGTAAGAGAAAGTTCTAATTTGTCTAGAAATGTCAACTTTTGGGGGATACCGAATTTATATTTTCATGATAAAAACAGCAATAACCATGGAAATATGAGAAATCTATACTTAAATGTATTTAACCGCGTGGGAGCAGTAGACCAACTCCTCCCTTCGAGGAGATGCCTCATCCAGTAGTGGATTGAATATGGCTGATTTATTTATTTAACAGGAATTTAATCGAAAAGGTCTCAGATCTATATTCTTCAGATGCGCATCCCCTCACAAAAAACCTAGCTCCGTTCTTGCTGTGGTGGGTCGTAGACTTCAAATTTGAAGTTAGAAAAGGTAAACGTACGCTTGTATCTAGTGGAGGCGGTTGCCTATTGAAAGTAAAGGTAGTAAGCTCCCATAAAATTAAAAAAAAGGTAAGAGTTCGGCGTGCCCCTCGCCCCCCACTTCGAGCACTGAGAAATTTTGAATTGAAAAAGAAATGAACAAAATTCTTGTACAGGGGATAAACTGTTACAAATATTTTCTTGTCATAATGGAATCTAATGGGGTATTGGTATTGGTTGCATTGGAAATTGCTGATAAATGCTAAACACACACACTAACATTCTAACGAGATTAGGAAGCTAAAGAAGACTAAATATGAAACGTCAAATCTTGGTAGATGAAATTTACTCTGAATGCTGTTTCATACTTTTAAGTTGCCATACAACGAGTCTTTATTACTCAGCTTTGAATACAGCAAAAGTTAACTTTGTTTTAATCTACCAGTTTTTTCCTTTCTGGCGGATATTGATGTTTAACTTCATCAACAAATCTCCGGCACAGAAGCTGTTTGTGTTCAGACTTCAGAGCTTCCTTCATCCTTTTAGTTCTCAAAATTACCCCCAGGCGATGTTCGAGATACCAGCTTAATTTCCTTACTTGAAAAAGAAAAGTGCAATCAATAAAACACAGAATCAATATGGAAACCTTGTCTTTTTAAGTTGAATGTGCTCTTTTAAAGAACGGTTCCGCTTGTCTTTAATGCCGGAGCATCAAAGATTTTGTGAGATTTGGATGTTTTGAAGGCATTGATTAATCAAAGGTCAGGTTAGTTTCTTCCAGTCCATATATGACCAGTTGGCTTTGAGGTTTCGTAAGCACATTTTCCGGTGTTGCCTGTCCAAGACGAATGCTGGGATGATACCTAGAGTAAAACTCCTGACCGCGATATGCTCAGTAGGAAGTAAATTTTCTCACTTTGGCTATAAACGTCTGTGCATAGGGCCTGCTCCATGAGAATTTTCCCAGGTTACCCTCATTTTGGCCTCCAGTAATCACTTAGATGGTTCCATTTGGTATGGAAGCATATTCTTGTCGGGAAGTTCTTTCTCAGATCTTTTTAGTATATCTTTGGAGTTTTGTAACATTATCTAGAATAAAAAACAAGAATTTACTTTCACGTTTCACCATCTCTGCAGGCGATTATTAGATTCGCCTGGCCCTGAAACCCTATGCCTGTACCTTGGTGATGTAAATTAAGACATTGTTGCAAGAAGAGTGCAGATTGTTTTCCATAAGGTTGAAAAAATATTTTTTACTAATGTAAAATATATATATTTTAAATCTGTAAAATCTTTTGATTATATAAATTTACAAAATAATAATAGCTTTTTGTTCAGTACGTTAGTGGAAATTAAAGCTGCACCCTGCTTGCAGCAAGTTGAGCGACCTGCGGTGTATTTTCCGTAGCTTGAATATAATAATTCACGGCCATATTCAATCCACTACTGGATGAGGCCTTCCCGGAGGGAGTTGGTCTACTCACTCTACTGCTCCCACGCTGACCAGAAGTATTGGAAGAAGAGCTGAAGCTCTCAACTGTGATCGCTACTGTCTTTTATTCACAGCAGCTCCCCCAATTACATCATGATGCTGGCTGGGTATCGTTCCAGACCCTCTCGCTTTGGAAAAATTCTTTGGCAGAGCTGGGAATCGAACCCGGGACCCCACGATCAGCAGTCGGCAACGGTAAGCACTAGGTCAGCGAGACTGTTAATTCCTATTAAATCACATAGGAAACTTTTCTGAAGTCTGACTTCCCAATCATAGAACCGTGGAACTCCAAGAGTTGCCTATCATTGAACATAAACTAGAGGAAATTCTTTAAGCCTTTGAATGCTCTTTCTGTTGTAACTTAAGAAAAGTTTGACTCAGTCTTGAAAGAAAAAAATGGAAATTAGGATTTTTAATAAGTCTAGTTTGTTTTGGACTAACAGATTAAAATTACATCAGCCAGTCAGTCTATTCCATCTACACAGTTAAATATAACCGCGGAACTTCTAAATGAGAAGGATTCTAAACTCGACACTAACTTCCAATAAAAGAACCTTCGTCAAGGATCTGAATGAATTGTGACTTATATTGTCGACAAATTCAATATGTGATCGAGTTCTAGAACTCATTCGAATACAAATAGTCCCTCGTACAATACTGGCAGGCGGGTTCGTAGTTTTGTTCACTCGTTAGGTATGATTATATCTGTATCCGATTTCTTCAGTTTCCAGAGAGGTGAGGGGATTACTGATACTTAGAAATACCTTATTTTAGGCCCATTCGTGCTCCGAGGTAGGGGTACACAGAGCAAGGTACAATTTTTGGAGAGTGAAAATTCTAACCACCTCCGTGTAATCGAACACCGGGTAAACACCTAGTCTTATTCTGACTTCACAGCCAATTTGATCAATTGAATTATTTTAATAACTTAAGAATGAATATCTTACATTTGGTAACCTTTCCTTCAACTTCCAGATATACTCGTTGGTAAATCTTGCTAAATCTGCCCTCGTGACTCGTTCCACGGGTGTTCTTTGGAGTTGATCCACAGCTCGAGATGACCGGATGCTGTCTCCCGCCGTGGATAAATCCTTCAGACGCAACTTAACCGCACTGTTTATTCGAGTCAGGCGAAAAAGATTTCGCGTCCTTCCCTTTCTGTTCCATCTTTCCCTCCCCTCCCAACTCCTGAAGCCAAAATCTCGAAATCGATATCTCATTCTGGTCTCTGGCGGACACTTCACGCGGAAAATTGTCGAGAAAAGCTCACTTCCGGAGCAGAAGGAGCACTTTGCTCTCTCAAAAGGAACTACAACGCTTTGAGAGGCTCCTGCTTTTGAGGACTTTTCTTTTTTCACTTGCTTCCACTTTTCGACTGAATTCACTTGCTCCTTTTCCCCCCAATTGTTGAATTCGTTCTTCACCTTCTTCCACTCTCCCCCATGATCCAATTACATCTACTTCAGACATAGAATGACAGAGAATTATTTACTAAGTTACTTTCTTAAGCTGAAGCAGCCTGTTTAAAAAGTTGCAGAGGTGGTTTAATTAGTGTAGCCGTTGTAGTTTGACATTGACTGATTTTTCGCTATGACAGTCTTTAATGCCAAACATAAAACTTGCTGTAAATTAAATGTTCAAATGGAAAGGGTTTATCTTGCCTTAAAGTATGTCCCTTTCGACTGAACACCAATGATGTAACAAAAGAGTTACATGTGACATAGCCGAAATTGTCTTTCTCTGCAAGAATTGGTTATGTTTCTAGGCGGACACTACACATTGCTTCAGTCTATACAGAGTAAGGATTTTGTTAACTCAATTATGGCCCAAATGTCACATGTGTGGGTTTCATAGCTTCGAACCATGAAAACAACCAGTTTAGGCACGTTCTTTGATCCATTCAACTAGGCGTTATATGGCGAGACGTGGATATGGGTATGAAATGAAAGTTTTCTTCATAAGTTAACAATGATATAATATATATATATTTCAGCTTCATGTTTTGACGACTTTTAGGGTCAGTTCTACAATCGACCGCTAAACTTCTAGTCGGCGCTAAGTTGAGGCCAAGTCTGATTTTGACCAATGAGAGTTGGCCTCAGCGCTGACTAGAAGTTTAGCTGTCGATTGTAGAAGAACTGACCCTTTTAAAGGACTAAAATGAACTTTCCCAAGGTCTGGAAACTTCTCCAGATATTCAAATTTACAACTGAAATCGCACACGCAGCATTACTTAATTTGTGGATAAGATTCTGCCAGAAATTGCAACACGCAAGGATTTTTTTTTTTTCTTAAATTGATCGATAGACTCTTCTCCTTGAAGACCTGTTGCTCCATTTTGTCTCGCAGCAACAAGTGTCTTGAGTTTTCTCTACCACGAAAATTCCGTTTTCCTGCTCCTTCTCTCAGTAAGGAGAGCTGGAGTTGAAGATTGATCTCCCGAGCTACTTCGCCTTTGTTGTTGGTCTGACCTCTTCCAGATGGTTCCTCAGGCATCTTGTTCCACTCACCTAATCCCACGTGAGGGGTGGAAATTAAATTTATGCTGTCGTACACAACTCGCTATCTTAACTGAACTAATTTTGTATAGTATTCCGGCTTTGAGATTAGTTTCGAAAACTGGTGTTAACAAAAACCACCTTCTTTTTTTTCCTTTTTAATGCTAATCTAAAAAAAAAAAAAACACCTTGCTTGTTCATTAGTTTTTAAGTCCCTGAAAATTGTTTTTAATACATCGCGGTGGGTTTAGTTAAAACTGTTAGCATAATTTGTTTTGCAATTAAGATTAAGCGATTTTGAAAGATCCATTGTACACTTCCATTGAACACACGAACTATTTGTGTTCAAATAGTTTTCACATGAGAATTGTAGGTTGTTTTATTTGCTTTGGTTTGTAATATATTTGGAGAATTTCGGACCTTTCCTTTCAGGTAAAGCCTTACCTTGTTGCATTATCCTATTCTAATGTGCTGAAACTTCAAATAAGGACACTAACATCTCAATTAAATGCTTTTAATACTTGAACACGTGGCCACATTTCACGTGAATAATTTGTGAAAAATTTATATAATGTAAGATTTTGATAATTTGTTCTGTTGTATTAGTATTAATAATGCTAACTAGAAACAGATTTATATTTTCGCGTCTTGATTGGCCAAGGAATTGAATTTTGATATCTTAATCGCTTTGGCACCAACTTCCTCTGAAACTCAATTTCTTAAAAGTACATTTCCTGTTTCATCTTCCTTCGCACAGTAGCCGATATATTAAATCAAGACACTGGCTTAAGCTTACACAATTGAAATCTATCCCTGGAAATTGCTCCGTTGATCGGATTTACTGTCCCCATGAGACACGTAAGCTTCTCTGCCGAAGGAACGTGCTAGCTTGACTGTAGTGGTATTTACCCTCAGAGCTTTCTTCCACAGTGGCAAGATGAATCTTTCCTTCACTCTAGTACTTTTTTTTTATCTTAGAAATATTGTTGTGCTTTTGTAGAAAACCAAAGCTATTTTAAAATTTAGAGACTGGTAAAACATTGAACAATTGTGACCGTCTGGAATGAAGTCTGTTTTAGTGTCTGGTAAATCCAAAATATTTGAAATTTATATAGCCTGTAAAGGCAACTATGTTTTAAGTCACGATCACTTTTCCTTGGCGAGCAATTTTCCGGGGGATAGGATTGGGAAGGTATCAGTGAGCCTGTCAAAGTACCACTGCGGTATTTGTCTCGTGAAACAAACTTGTCATTGTGTGCAATAAAGAGAGACTAACCTGACTTCCCAGTGCGGTTCATGATGGAGACTGTAAGAATTGTACCATAGACAGAGGAAGCTCTTGTAATATTAGCAGTCTCTACCCTAGTTATCGATGTAGTCGGTCATAATCTTGTACTTAGTCGTAAAACGTTTTCTCTGAATGACTTTGGAATGGATACAGATCCGATTTTAGGTATTGCTTTACTTAGAGGATGTTATTTTCTGTAAGTTACAACAAACTGTACTCGAATTGGTCTATCCGTTGCAAAGTTATTCGGTGAAGAAATTTTACGAGTGGGTACAAACTTTTGATGTTGTACACTCATTCTGGGGTGAAAAAAAAAGGCCAATGCGAGACATTTCTAACATCTAAAGTTGAAACAATAACTGGAAACACAAGAGTATTCCTTGGAAGCTGAACGTAATAAATATTTTCAATATGCATAGAATATTGGCAGTGGTACCAGATCATACTATCGTTTTGGAGCTCGAAAAAATATTTCCTGTTGGCATTGTTTAAATGAATCTTTTTATAGTCAGGGACACAACAATAAGCCAGCCTTTGTCATCCGAAACTTATAAAACTAACACACACAAAAAAATTTATTTACTAAAAGCTTCCAGGTACATACGTGTCTCGCTATTCTTTCAGACTCTGTGAGCAAGGTCTTGTTAAGTGTAGGTATGTTTTTTTTTTCTTCGTAGTCTTGGATTTTCCGATAGTCTTAGAGGACAGGGTAAAGTGAACTTTTCCTCTCAAACTTGTAATAACTAATTAATAAGTGACTAATTAGTATTTTTTTTTTCATATTCTATATGTGGTGATAATTTCTTCTGATCACTTTAATATTAGGAATTAATTTAATTCGTTTCAATTTGGGTCAATTTCCAGAACGGCTATCCGGCTCGCAGACGATCACTTGTTGACGATGCCAGGTTCGAAACTCTTGTGGTGAAGCAGACCAAGCAGTCTGTGCTTGAAGAAGCTCGTCAGAGGTCGAATGGTATGTACAATAATAATGCATTTAACACTACACTGTCGAGGATACTTCAACGATATTCGTTCTACAGATTTTTCCCCCTTCTATTTGTCATTCCTGTGCAATGATATTCACTTATTTTCATTTAATGTATTTCTTTCGAATTTGATTTAATTTCTTTGGGATTTCTAATTCTTATTTTACAACGTAATTTGTTGAAACAAGTTACGCAATCTATTAATTCTAATTTAGCTCGATCGAATTAATCCTACAGGAACTAAGATGGTTTTACCTATGAATTCTTGCTTGATTTAACATGCTAATTTCATTATTGTATTTGCTTTTGATTTGTTCGTAAACCTTGATTTCAAGGCAGTTTTAAATTGTTTTTACTAGCAAGTGTTGCACGCGCTGCATGTTGCGATTACTTTGTATAGTTTTTACGTGTTTGTTAATTTGAAACAAGTTTTTTTTCTTTTCGTTTATTATTTTTGTTTGCAGCTTTTTTTGAGTTTCTGTAGCGTTTCTGATTTGTGTTGCATTTGTTACTTTTAGATTCACCTATTGATACATATCCCGGAGAACATGAACCCAGGGACGAAATTGAAAATTCAGGTATAGTATTTGATACTTGGATAAAATATACGATATATTAATCTGAGGCTTGATTTTATTAGTTTTTATATGCAGATGAGCTTTAAAAGTCCAATATTTTCCTAAAGCATTAGTTTTTTTCACTCATTATACAGTATAATGACTTATTTTGCGGACAAGTCTTTTGTAGATATTTTCTTTTTCCTTCGTTCAGAAACTACGTTTGACACCTTTCTTTTACTCCCTACGACACGTTGTACAGACAAGTTAGCGAGTTGGTCTTAAATTGTTTTACTCCACGAATCATTTTAGAACTCACTTAGAAACTTCAATTCCTCCATTGAGCTGCACGTGACAATAATGGAGTGATCGATTTAATCTAGTCCGAACCGGATGAGACATTTAGCCTCATTTATCGAAACATTTTCATTTTGATCCAAACTGGACCAAGGTTTGAATGTAAACTATTTTTTTACACTTTATTTTCTGTGGCTAGTTTTTTTTTTTAAGTTACGCGTTAATTCTTTGATTTGGCATACTGGACTGCACATATAATTGCACATCCCGTAAATAATGTTCGTTATTTCCAAGAATTAAGATTATATAAAACTGGCCTCACAGCGACAACAAGCGTAAAATAAGCTTATTTTGGTACGTTTTAAACTAAACTGGAATTGGGCAAACGAGGTTAAATGTTCCCTCTTGTCCGGTTTCAAATAGTAACTTGATTTGTAATTCTATCGAGCAGTCCAATACGGTAAATTAGAGGTCACTGGTTTCATCAAACCTACCTAATCATGACGTGAATTAAGTGATTGAGAGTAGTTTCATTGTACTTTATTAAGAGTAACTGATCTCTCTAGCCGTCGATGAGACTTGGGAGCACTGTTGAAGTAGCTTTTGTGATAGTAACGGTAACCCAAGTTGATCTGATCCATTGCATATTCTTTACTTTGGAACTGAACACTGCATGGAAACTGAACTACATCTATGAAGACTAGTTTCTAATAATTTTCCGTATTATTATTTTAATTTTAGTTTTTAATTTTCGTTATTCGCATGAAGAGAATGAATTTACATTTTAATTTATATTTCTTTTGCTTAGAAACCTACGGTAATGAGTACGAGCCAGATTATGACTCTGCAAATAGTCACAGTGAACCGGATGAATCAGGTATTGTGTGATTACTTACAAAAATATCATTTTATTTACTTGAACCAGTAAAGTAATTCAATCAGAAGTTTTAAGTTTAATTTGAAAAGTTTCTTTATTTGCTTAATTTGTTTCCACTAGTATGCCATTGATGTACACGCTTAAAATTTTTATTGTAGATTTTTAGTTCTAAAAAATCAAGTATTTTGTTAGTTTGTTCTTAAATCTTTTGCAAAGATCACTTTTTCTTATTAGCAACTGCTTAATTTTTTTTAAATCTTGCTTTTGTTTAGTACGATTTCTTATTTTTCCTTTTTTGGTATTTTCCTTTAATTTACTGTTTTTCCTTCGTAAAGAACTTCCTATTAACGGTGCCAGCAAGGACATAGAAACAGAAGGCCAAGCAGAGAAACCAAATCTTGAAGGTATGTGAATATTTTTTGTATTCCATTATTGACGGTCGATTCTGGAAAGTTCTGTCATACGTAACAAACTATGGGGGAGCGAAAAAGAAAATAAAAGCATGGATCTGCAAATTCTCGATTAGGTTAAGTTCAGCAGAGTAAACTTGTTGTGATTGAAGTTGATTCGATCTTGAACAGAGCCGTTTCTAAGTCAATCGGCGCTCTGTTCCAAAATTTAGATGCGCCCTCGTAAATAGTAATTTAATTTTCCGAACTCATACGATACACTCGAAATGTTGGGCGCATTCCAAAATGTGGTGCTCTGTTCGCAGGAACAGTTCGAACACTTCTCGAGCCGGCTCTGATCTTTAATTCTAACGGTATAACGTTGTAATGGTAATTTTCAAAGCAGCTTTTGATATACAAAACTGTCTTACAGTATTAATTCAAAAAAATCTTCCTGACAAAAGAAAGTTTGATCTTTTAGGATCATCAGGGAGCCTTCAAATTGTCAGGTGAGGTTATGGTCAAATGCTAGTATTTGAGGAAATTCTAATTACTTATCGGCAGATACATATGTAAAGCGAGATATTAAAAGGTTGTCGTTAAGAGTACTATAATTCCTTATGCTTCATTCACTTTTGAACATTTTTTTTTTTTAAATTCAGCGCATATTTGATTGAAAAGAAATCTTGAATAATTGATATCGTGAAATAAATTGTTTCTGTAGTTTTTCTTCGTACTTGGAAACGCCGTAAGTAAAACTACTTATACGTACAATTGTTTGAGTGTAGTTTCTTTCGAAGAAAATCTATATAACGAGAAAACACGATTTCTGTAATTAACAGCACCGTAATTTTGTTCAGTTTAGCATGTAGCCTTCATTCCAATGACGCTTAAAAAATTCCTAAAAGAATTTGAAACTAAGTTAAGAAATAATTCTTTGGAGATCTTTGCTATTATATTTGCTGTCAGAAATGTAGCTTTAGTCCTTCCTCCCTTTGCATTCAATTTTAACATCAAAGGAAGAATTTGATTTCTTGAAAGAACTACTGGTAATTTCATTGAAAGCTTTTAATGGACTCTGAGAGATTTGATTTTCTTTTCAGTTAAGAAAAAGAACTACCCCCTCGGCTTCGCAATTTGTGAAAGATGAGAAAGGTTTTTTTTATTCTTTTTTGCAGATGAATCTCTTACTGAAGAAGAACTGTTCCTTGCCAACGCCCCCATCGTTACTAAAGATGGCAAAGAGGAACCACAGAGGGCAGCACTCGTCTTACGCTTGCGTGATGGAATCAGCAGTCTTGCTAGGATCCTGAAGACTATCGATGTAAATACTATTTTATTTAGATAAAAGGAAATAATTTCAAAATGTTGAAGCTATTCTCGTATGTTTTTAATTTCTTGATTCTTTTTTTGTTGTGCACAGTATTTGGATAGGGGAGTAAATATATGGAACAGTGACACAATGACAGTCACCAGTCCAGTTTCGAAAGTAAAGAATACGTCACCTGGCGAGTGCTGGGATGGTACATTACCTACACGAGGTGCTTATCATTTTTTCAGACAGGATGATGTAATGAGCCAAGTCAAACGAAAGAATTTATTATAAAAGCCAATATTAGAATTTTCAGTAGTAATTCCTGTAATTTTAGATTTGTGATCTGCTTAAGTGATGCGATCAGCGTCATGTTTTCCTTCTTATCTACGATATTAATGAATGCATAATAAACTGGACAGTGTAGTAGCAGTTTCCTGATTTGTTAAACTAATGGGGTAAAATAGTTTAGTAACAGTTTTAAATGTAGCATCTGAGAGCTTCATTTACGTTAATTTCAAGTCTAGAAAGAAGGCTTATTCATTTACGAAGGCTTGATTAGATTTGCCCGAACTCTATAAGTGCCTCTGGATTTAAGACTAAGGCATTATTTACGGCTGGTTCTCATGAACCATTCATTATATGCTTTGATAGTATTCATTGGGATAACATAGACAACGGTCTTTCCCTGAAATTTACAAGCAAATATCGCTATAACAAAATTAATTTTTGTAGTATTTTGCAAGGCTGAAAGTTATCTCTAAATTTTCAACGCGGTACGTGACGCCTCGCAGTTTACAGGTTGATAATTTATGTCCCAACTTTCATTAGTTTTGATTATTTAAGACCGCATACTGTTTCGTTTAATATTTCGTTACCAGATCTACCATAATCAAGCAACTCAAGTTATGAAGGAAATACGTCACTTGAAATCCAGGTTTGTTGATCCTCAATGGTTAAACTGATCGAGGGCGAGGCTGTACAAAATACAAAGAGAAGTACGTAAGATACTGACATAGATCACAGCGTGGGAACGGCTTGTCTCCAAAGTATAGTACTTAATGATTTAGAATTGTGAAACTTAAAACTAATCTAAATTTATTCCATTTTTTGACTAGAACTTCAAAGGAAAAGTAACTCATGTGGAATCCAGACCTTCCAAGCTGCAAGATTCTCAGTATGACGTTCTCGTGAAAGTGGAAATGACCCGTGAATCCCTTCTGTTTCTAATTAAATCTCTACGACAGAGCACTTCTCTTGCAGGAGTCTCCCTCATGTCAGAGAATAAGGTCAGCGTCAAAGGTGAGTGATTAATACTTCAATATTACAGATAATAGATTCATACTTAAAATAGGAAATACAGCCTTCGATTCAGCTGCTAACAAAACTTTCCAAAGGAAGATATAATCTTAATTATTCTTGGAATAACTAAATGTCCATATCAAATTGAAATAGCTTGGTTGAAACTATTCACTGTATATTGCATTTCGCATATCTTACATTATAGTTGAAAAATTTAGCTACTAAATCTATGTAAATTTTCACTGTCACATTAACATGTAGTTAATACTCTGAGATAGATTAGTTACTAAATCCTCAAACAAGATTGGTTAATGAAATTATTAAATTTCTGAATCTATGTACAGGTACTTAAGATGTTCAAAGATGGAAAATTTAGTACCGTAGGAGTGACAGATTGGAATTTCACTCATAAGTGAAACAAAGATGGCAAGTCACGCGTTTATATTGACACTCCACTTGAAATTCTAATCCTTCAATTGCTATTTGAGGACTTTAATAATCCTAATTTATTGACAATGGTTGCTGTGTATTAGTATATATATTTATTTGATAAGGATAAATGCGACATGCTACACAAAGATGATCCGAAACAGAAGTCAAAGAAACAAGATTTAATAAGCCATCACAGTACGCAATCCAACCCTGTATGGATGTGGACACTTCAGAAACAAGAAAATATAACGTAACATAAAATAGTAGCCACTCAGGGGGATGCCTCATAGCGTAGTGGTTAATGACTACAAATCCGAAGGTTCTATGTTCGACTCTCGCTGTAATCAGCTGCAGAAATAGTGCCTGGAGGGAGACAAGAGCTCTCTCGAGACGTAGAGGTATAGTAATTTACCCACTATTATATACAATTGACATTTGATAAATATATCTATACTTAAAAACTAGAAGCTAAGCCTTACTTTTTGTTTCCAGACCCCTGGTTTCCTCGACATGCTTCAGAATTGGATAATTGCAACCATTTGATGACCAAGTACGAACCTGAGCTTGATATGAACCACCCAGGATTTGCTGACAAGGCCTACAGGGAGAGGAGAAAGGAAATTGCTAACATTGCTTTCGCATACAAATAGTAAGTAATACTTTTACTGATATTGAAGTTTCATTTTTTTTTTTAGTAACTTTTCCAAAATATATGCTGACACGAGCGGCGTCGCCAGGCATAACCTGTAGGGGGGAAGGCGGCATGAGTCACGATACACACCACATTTACGGTCATAAATGTAATTTTGTGTGGGGCCAGGTAGACGGTCCATCGGACCTCATTCCCTGGCTACGGGCCTTAAAATTGAGTGTACTAAACTAAATGGTTGTTAATAACCTCAACCACAATAAACTTTAATTGATTGTTTTTAAATTTTTAGCGGTCAAGCTATCCCTAATATCGACTACACAGATGATGAAATTAAGACCTGGACTGCTGTATACGAACAAGTTTTGGAACTTATGCCGAAGCACGCTTGCAAAGAGTATCAGGACGTGTTCAAAGTTCTCGAAGATGAAGGGCTGTTCCGAAGAGACAAAATTCCACAGCTTCAAGAAATGTCCGACTTCATGAAGAGTAAGTGTTTTTGTTCAATTCTTTAGATAGGATTACTTGAATGGAGATATTGTTTATTAGAGCTAAATACCGTATTAATGTCTGATTGGTGTAACCTGTATCTCTTTCATTTAATGTTTGGAGCAGTTTTCTAATTGTTCCAATATTCGTAAACTCACTACGAATATGCTGCATTTTTTTTTAACTAAATTCGAAAAAGTTTCCTATAAACTAGAAATATCCCATTATTGTATTCAGGACAATACTAAACATAGTTAGATATTACATATAGACGTGGTACTTTCTCATTTTATTTAGAAGTGTTAAAAGACTTGTTATATTTCATTATCAATGTAATAGCCGATTATAAAATCAATTAAAATATATATTCCAGAAGTAAATGTTTAAAATTTCATGGAGAAATAAGTTTGTGATGGTTATTTTTTTTTCTCTGTTTTCCAGATAGTTTTGGTTTCAGTTCGACAATACAAGCACTGATTTTTTTAAAATATACATAAAAGAAATTAGTTTCGTAAAAGCAAAGTGTTACAAATTTAGATCCACAAAGTCTTCTGAAAGAAAGGTTTGGTTACTTACATTTACGATCACAATCTAATTCAATTTCTTTAGGCAGCTTCTGGTGGAAAAATTAAATTAATTTTAACAATACTTCCTTTTAAGATTCAGATATTAGGTGAATAATTTGATTATGTTGGAGTATTGTACAGGTTTAGCAAAAATTAACAAGTATAAATAAATGTTGATCATTTTGGAAATTCATGGTGATTTATTTACATGAAAATATTGTATATTTCAGAACGTACAGGTTTCACTGTCAGGCCAGCAGCTGGTCTTCTTACGGCTCGAGATTTCTTGGCTAGCCTTGCATTCAGAGTATTTCAGAGCACCCAATACGTGAGGCACCATACATCACCTTACCATACCCCTGAACCGTAAGTGTGAATTTTGTTAATTATTACAACTAATGGAGAGCTATTAATAAAACTCTGGCATTGACATTTAAACTTTAATTTTATTACTTAAGTTTAACGTTCTTCAGGATTCTGTAATATGAAGTCGGTGTGTTCGAATAAAGATATTAAGGTCCTCCCTGTATGAGAGAATTAACTCATACTTGTCAGTTCCACAATCGAACCTTTTAATAAATTCGAATCATGTACGTAGCCAGTGTCGTCATATGATTCTTTTTGAAGATTTGAAGATCCACGTCGTCCCATGGTTAGACGCGTGTGTAATTAAAAATAGTTAATTTGGATGAGTCTGTGTATTGAGTATCTATACTCTTCAACAGTTGCGTAATTTTGAAGCATCAATTTCATCAGCTCCTGTAACTCCGTAACGTTGTTCCAATGAAAGTTCTCTCAAAATAGGGGGGAAAGTGCGAAAGGTCGCAAAATTTAATTACAAGTCAATAAAGAGCGCCTCTTTGCGATCAAATAAGGCGCCATCTGTCAGTTAATAACTTTTGCCGAGACACGCAATGCCACAGATTTTTCAGTATCTTTCGTCAAAACTTCCTGGAACACTGTACGTACAGCGACCTCTCTCTCTCTCTCTCTCTCTCTCTCTCTCTCTCTCTCTCTCTCTCTCTCTCTCTAGTTTCGTTGATATTTAGACACATTGAACAATTCTATTCATATAGCAGTTACTGACATACCGTAACTTCTCAAACACATTTCTTTTTTTTAATGTGTAGAAATTCCCAGTAAACTTTCTAATCAATGAATATAAGTTTGTACTGAATGAAAATTAATGACTGAATCTTCAAGTTTCTCTATTAACAAGTTATATACTTTAAAGGGACACACACACAAGGGAGTTAAAATTTCGTCATACGAAGAATGATCACATTCAAATGCTTAGACGAAATTAGTGTTATCACTTATAAGTTATTTCAAATGTATCGGAAATCCTTACTAGGCTTAAAATACTGCAACTCCAGTTACTTAAATCTTTAGTAGTCTCTGGAAGGGAATTGACGAGCTTTGAAAACAGAATTATATTAATTGTTTATTGTAAAGTTTACATTGATTAATGGTACTTGATATGTTATGACTCATTCGGTAGTTTTTTTTCCTTATGGAATTGTGTAAGTCGAATAAAGCATAATACAGAATATAATTGATTTTCTTTCTTTTCCTTTTTTTTTTTATTGTAGAGATTGTATTCATGAACTTCTTGGTCACATGCCGCTCTTGGCTGATCTTAGCTTCGCCCAGTTTTCACAGGAAATTGGACTTGCCTCTCTGGGAGCCTCCGACGAAGAAATCGAGAAACTGTCTACGGTGAGTATCTTTGTTTAGTTTTGAGTTTTAGCTAACCTTTGAACTTGAACTGCAGTAATGAAGGCAATAATTAACTTATCCTCGTAGTTGAACAAGAGTTAAAGTACTGGATCACAATTGCTAACAGTTTTGAGAATTCGACATAGATTATTAAGTCTGTAGTATTCAACAAAATTTTGATTTCTATATCAGGTGGGAATGAAATCGCCCCCAATTCAATAGTAACAAGTAATTTGAAGCCCTTTCTCCCACTTAAGGGAGTAGTTTCACGAATTTTATTTGCTGACTTGACTGAACCATGATAAACTACATGTTTTCAGATAAATTCGAAAGACAAATTTATTAATTTATTCTAATGTTGACGTTTTCTTTCTGATTAATTGCTAAAAAAAATGTTCCCGGATTAATTGCAACTGTCGTAATTGCAGCTTGAATGAAATTGAGATTTGTCATTGTAAATCCTGTGGCCTGAAGTGCTGAATGATTTCATGTATTCAGAACGTTATAACACTAATGATTTCGATAAAACTCAATAGATCGCGTTAGGTTTGTTAGCTTAGCCAAAAAATTAAGTTACGTACTACTACTACTACAAAAAAAAATATCAGCAAAGAATTGTCTTTATTCTTTCAGTTGAAATCTGATGGACAAGATATATTTGGTGGAGTAGCTAAATTCAATCATTAACACAATTCCTTGTCCATCACGTAGAATAACTCGCCATTGTAATCCAATTAGAAACTGACATAATTAAGCATTATTCTTTATATTTTGTTTTTCAAAGGTCCCTTTGAGAGGTAGTAAATATTAAAGCTGTACGTTAGTGCTCATCTGAATTGCGCTTGATCGTTACAAATCCTTGAAAGTCAATGGTAAATTAGACTTAAAAGGTCATTAATCATTTTATAATCTCACTTACATTCCAACTATCCCTGCATTTTGTTTCTGTAGATAAAATACTTACTCTATGGCTTATGGAACTCGCACGTTCATCGCCGCAGTAAGAAACGTTCGCCACAGGATTCTATCCTAATAAAGATCAAGCCAGCTTTCATCACTAACATCTGCTTCTCCCTTCTAATATTATCCTACCAACGTCGTCTCGGTCTTCCTAACTGTCTCTTTCCCTCTGGTTTACCAATCACGATGTAATATAGTCTGTTTTATCCCATCCGAGCTACATGGCCTGTGTCCACCTTAGTCGTCGCGATTTCATTCTTACAATATCGGGTGAGTCATACAGTCCGTGAAGTTCCATTATGCAGTCTCCTCCGTTCCTCAGTAATCTCCTCAGTAATCTCTTCCCATTGCGGCCCCTATATATCTTTATCGAAACCTTATTTTCAAACACTCGTAATTTACGTTCATCTACTAGGGTCGGTCGTACTCCCAACTTTCGCAACCAGCAGAATACCGTTCTGTATATTTTTTTCAACTTTAACTTTCTTGATATGAATCGCGAGGTTGAGTTTCTGTACTGAGTAGAAACACGAGTTACCCTATGCTAAGCGACTGTTTATTTCTTCCGTTACCTCGTTTGTACTTGTTACATATGCTCCCTAGTATTTAAAATTTACTTATTTTGTCTCTGTTCTCATTTTTAATTATGTATCTATTTCCTTCATTCCCAGTGTTTCGGCTTGTGTATTTTGTTTCCTGTTTACCCTCGAGACCTGTAGATAATAAAATACTGCATAATTTAACTAAAAGGTTGGCTCCCACATAGTTCAACTTTAGTTCAAATCCAGGTCTTTTTATCTTGAATTTAGAAGTAGAAATAATCAAAATAAGTGTGTTGTAAAAACTCGAACTAAAATTTAAAAGTCTTGACTCAACGCCATTTTTTTCAACCCAGACATCATTCAAAATCATTTCAGTAGGTCGATCAAAATACTTCTTGAAACAAGTAACACGATAATGTTTTAAACAATGACACGTTTATATGTCAATACTAATCAATATCTTAATTATCTTCGTCACATTCAGAACTAGAATAACATTGCTGTTCCAATTTACATGATTTAGTATGTTCTGGACAGATAATGCCTGTGCAGTGAAGTTACTTATAAATCTGTTTTCTTGAATAACTATTAAATACCAATTTTGTTGATGCAAATTTGAAAAGCTTTGTCTTGGTTCAGAAGTGTGTATATGAAATTTGATCTTCGTTAATCTATACAAACTGTAAGAAGCATAGATTTTAATTCACTGAACTATTCTTTCAGGTGTACTGGTTTACTGTTGAATTTGGACTCTGCTTGGAAGGTGGCAAGGTTAAAGCCTATGGAGCTGGACTTCTTTCCAGTTACGGTGAATTATTGCACGCAATTTCTGAGAAGCCAGAACACAGGTCCTTCGAACCATCTCAAACTGCTATCCAGCCCTATCAAGATCAAGAATATCAAGATGTCTACTATGTTGCTGACAGCTTCGAAGATGCCAAAGAAAAGTTCAGGTAAGCTCTATCCTTAGGCTTCATATTACCCAATAATTTGAAAGATTCAGAGAGACCAGGCTAACCCACACCTGGTCAAATTTTGAGCTTTTGACTGATATACTATTGCCATCTACAGACTTTTTCCCGAACCACTGGTTCGTGTACTTTGGCCGTGGAGTGCGGAATAAACCAAAGTATGAAGACTGTTAGTATTAACATGTATTATAGGGCAATTCGCATTTTCCCTTTTTTTCTCAAATTTAAAATGGTAGTCTGGCCTAGTCTGCGCTGATTTGCCAGTATTATAGTAACAAAAGTAAACCAAGCGAATTGAAACATATGAACACTACTTTGTTTAATGTAACCTTTCGTACAAGGAAGGAAGATCTCGTTTAAAAAATAGAAAGTCCAATGGGAAAATTCACTTACTTGTGAAATGCTCGTTACACACACCGGTATTTGTGTAATTGCTGGTACAACTAGTTTCACATCAAAACATGTACATCTAGCTTCACATTAATAAACAAATTCTGAATGTGCTTTCAAGTCTTCAGACTCAAAAGTAACATTTCCATTTTAGAGAAATTATGCTGGTATGGATTTGTATCTTAAACTAGTCGAGTGCGATCATAATGACTTGATTACTGGAAGCAATGTAATAAATGACACTCAGCTTCCAAGTAGTTTAGAACGAACTAGAGTTGTGCAGTATTATTGATGTAGTAGTCTACATATCCAACTCTTTGAATTAATATTTTCTTCGTTATTTCAGAAATTCCAACCAATTTTAATCATAGTTTTAAAAGAAATTTAACTAGAAATCCCTGTAACATCCTTAAGATTACATAAAAATGTTTAATCAAATATGATCTTTATGTTCTTAATCAAACTTCAGCTCAATTTCAATTTGGATTTGAATTTTATGGTCTTTTGGCATCTTTGGCTCACGAGTCAGGCAGAATTTCAATTTGAGGAATTCAATCTGAGCTAAAAGTATGTAAAGCACAGTATTAAATTATTTTTAGAGCGCTAAAGTTATTTCTGAACCTATTCGAGAACAAACTGAAGTTGCGTCAATTCTGAATAACTAAATACTACCGGTTAGTTTGGATAGATGAATATATTGTAGCAGGACAAAGTATCGCTTTGGGGAAAATCCTGACTAGAACAAGAAACTATTCAAAATGTAAAAATCCTGCAAGAAAGATTACCAGATTGTCTTTCAATAGAAGTCAATACCGATTACTCTTAACTGTATTAGTAGTATATGATTTAGCTTGTAATCAATTTGAATAGTTTGTACACTGAATTGTGGAATACCACAAGGTTCAAATTTAGGTCCTTTTTTTTCACTAAATTGTGGAATACCACAAGGATCGAATTTAGGTCACTTTTTCATTTTGTTAAATTAAAAATTCGATTTCTATAGCATATATTGATAGTCACTTTCATAAGGAGGTCAAGTGATAATATTCGTTCTTACTTCCCTGTTTCTAGTCATGGATATAGGCTACTATTGAAAGATTTTGTGAAATTTACAAAGTATCGTATTAATACCATTTTATTCTAATCTGGATATTTTACATACACAACTAAACTCTGGATTGGAGCGATCGTTTAGTTTGTGTAGAACTAGGATTATGTTGTAACCGTACTTCTTTTTTTCTTCCAGACGATGGGTAAACACTTGCATGACCAGACCTTTTGAAGTACGTTACAATCCCCATACAGAAAGGATAGAAGTTTTGGACTCCGTTGATAGATTCGAACATCTGCTTACTCAGTTGCAGCTAGAAATGAACCACCTAAACAACGCAATCAGCAAACTCAAGTTCAGTTAAATTTGGATAGATGGCAGTAGATCTCATCGTTTAGCTGCACCATCTGTTGGCGGTTGTGCGTACTACGTCAAATGCTTGTCGATTTTTAAGTTCAATCACTACTTACTTCTATGCACCAATTGCATTTTACAAAAAAATGTGCAATGAACTATATTTTACACTATTGGAAAACTTTTTAAAACATGACAAATTGTGGTTAAAAAATTTATAGTGGAATAAGGAAGTGTAATTTTAATTTCTTTTTCTAGAAATGCTGTTTAAAGTGTCATTGAAAACAGAATATTTAAAAATGCGCAAATGTTAATCTTTTATTAGTATTTAAAAGCAGATCTACAATTTGATCCTGTAATAATAATTTTCCAGGTGTATTTTTAGGTATGCATGTAGGAAGGTCATATTGTATATATATATTTTAATATATTGGCATTTTAAACAGTTGCACAAAACACTTGGCAAATTGCATATTGACAAATGAATGTATACACCTGGTTAAAACGTGCCCAGTACTCTTTTTTTGATGTAAATATGAGCAGTTTGGGGGGTATCGGAGGAAGCCTTGCTATTATTCTTGACACACTTTTGCTGTTAAAAACACTTATATACACGCCATCACCTACTGATACTAGCGATGGCCTGAGCATTGTGTGATGTCAACTCTGCGCTTAATCGTCTCAGCATTCATTGAGGAGAAATTAAAATGAAGCTATGTCCGGATGTAAAAGTGCAACTGGAGCATAGAAGAAAACGGCTGAGGACCAGTTTTTAAAAATATCTAAACCGGTTTCATGCCGTTAAACCTTTTTTTTCTTTTTTAAAATGTCTTCTTTCACTATCAGTACAAAGAAAGAAAGAAAAAAATATATATCACCTATTGCATGACAATATATATACACGACCAGTATTTGCACCTCAATTCACACGAAAGTTTACGGCATCAGTATCTTGCTAACCATGGCAAAGCTGTGATGTTTTATCAACAAGTCCATGGAGCAACTAAAAACACAGGATTTTTGTTGGGATCTTATTGTAAACTTGTATAGTTGAACGTCCACTAGTGGCACAGACCGTTCCTTTTAGAAATGTGTCCTCAGACAGTTTTTTTTTTAAAGCAAAAAAATATTCTATTTAAGAAAAAGCATGGAGGTTTATAATTTAATTTGCACAAAATGTTATACTATGAGTTTTATTTTAAAGTAATCTCCAATGTCTTAGTGTTAACAAAGCACATCCATGTATATATATATACGTAATTTGTGGCGTAGTTCCTGTATTATTTTCCCCCTTTTTTGAAGTGTTGAACACTTAGTCAAAGTGAAAACTTCTGATATAATATTAAATGATGGCTTTATTTTTCATTTGGCCATATAGAAGAATCCTGTTGTCATGGGGGAAAATTATACGCAGTGTATTTGATTGAGAATTTTAATCTTGTAAATATAATGTATTACATACCATGCACAGTAAGACAATAAATGTAGTAAAACTACAATTTTTTGTATTCATTTCAGTTTTTTTTTGTTAAATTAATTTACAATTTCTTCCGAAGCTAAAAAACATTGTATTGTGTAATTCCACGAAGATGGTCTTTTTTTATTTTCTGATGCAGTAAATTTCATTGAGTAACACTATTTTATACACTTAATACTCCTTACAAAAAGTTGTCATGAGCGAATGGAAGTTTCAATGCAACTAACAGGTTTCCTTCATCGAGCTCTACGTAACTATACTGGAGTGCTCGGCTAATGTCGAAAGATAAGATATGCTAAGGCAAACATTTAACAATGATCATTCACTTAGTCTAATTCAATATGGACCAAGTTTTCAGTCCTAAGTTTTTATTTTACGCTTATCGTTCGTCTTGAGTAGGTGTTGTAAATAGTTTTTTTTTTTTATCAGAAATCAGTGCCGCACAGAGATAAAAAGCATTAAAAAAAGAACTGAAAATTCGGTCCATATTGGTTTAATCTAAAGTGGAGGATCGAGATACTGTCTCCTCCGCTCCCTGGGTTTTTATAATCATTAATTTTTAATGGCATCGATCAGTCCAATATTGCTTTCAGAAAGAGGTCAGTAGTTGCCTTTCACGTGACGTCATTTGAGGTCTTCGAAAGAAGTTTAAATTGGATGAATGAATCTGAACATTAAACAGTCAAGTCTGTCATATTGGTGTGAGGTTGTTATGAAATGCCTCCAAACAATTAATTTTATGGATTTACGGTATGTTAGTTTTCAATTCCAACAGATTTACCATGTTGGATTCTTACGTCCAGGAATTGGCTTTTCACTTTCACTTCGTCTTTACCACTCGTAAATTCTGGATGGCGCACCAAGATGCCGGCCTGAAGTTTTTTATGTCCATATTAAGAATTTTTAATTTTGTCCTATAACATCTTTGGAAACTTCACGTGAGAGATTAGTTCTTTAATCGTTAGGTTTCAAAGCTGCTAGCTTAATGTACTTTAATCTTGAATGACAGACGACACTTCTTGAAATTGGTTGAAGTGGTGCATGTAATCAGTGATCGATTTGCCAGGGGGGGGGGGATGCCGGGGATTTCATCCCCGGTTGTTGATCCCGAATATCATCCCAACCAGGGAAATATTCATATTTCTATCCAAACAGATAGTAGGTTCAAAGTTACCAGCAACTACTACCCCTTCGTAATTTATAAGAAATTGAACACTGCATGTAATCGTCATGTAGTGTAGACTGATTAGTTCCGGAGGAATTCATTATTCAAGATTTCAACCAAATTCACAAAACACATTTGTTGAATTGTTTATCTCACTAACGAGCTACTAGACGAGATATGTGATATGTAAGTGTACACCGAAATTAGGTTGACTTTTTATAAAGAACTAGAGCTTTCTTTCAGACACCAGTAAAATATTAGAGTTGAATGTACCATTTAACACAGAAGTTGTTTACAATAGTACTTTTGTCAATTTTAAGAAAACTGCCGCGGTGGCTCGATGGTTAGAGCGCTCACTTCTAGCGCTTGGGGTCGTCGGTTCAAACCCTGGTCGTGCAACGTGGTCTTTGTGGTGGACAAATACCGTGTGATTTTTTTTTTTTCGGAGTTTCCAATTTCCTCCCACTTTCTTCATTCCACCAGTCATCCCATCATTCATTCGGCCTGAGCCAAAGTTGCCTAAAGGCCTTAAAAATTAAATTCAAATTCATTTTAAAAAAACGTTAAAGCAACTTCAATCAGATAAAACTGTAGATTGAAAACTGTATTAAAGTTCACCAATGATGATGGGAATTGTTTTTATAATTAATGTGAAATTCAAATGTAAACAGACAATCTCCAGAACATTTTGATTATTTGGAATAACCTTTTGAAATTGACTGCGTTTTTATTTAAACTAACAGAAAATGCAACAGTATTGCGTATTCAGTCCTATCCGAGAAAGTGAAACAGTTCGGTTTCTCTCTGAAAATGTACAAAACAAACTATTCTATATTGCAAGATGAATCCTGAGGAGTCTGAGCCAAAGATGATGATGATAGGCAATGTTTCATTTGTTATAAATTAAGAAGGGGGATCCTAAAACTAGTGGTTGCTTGCAAATTTTCACGTACCTGTTTGGGTAGTAATACAAAGATTTTTATCCTTGATTGAAATTATATTCGGAATTAACCGATGGAAAATCAGTTACGCACCCCCTCCTCCGGCAAATCGAACAATGTCGTAAGGTCTTAAATAAATTGAAATTCAAATAAATGATGATTAATATTGTGAATATAGTCCGGCAGCCGAGGAGTCATACAAAATTTTTGGATAGTTTTTAAGTAGAATCTACTTGAGACTAAAATGAATGATGATGACTTGTCACCCTTAGGCAACTCCCACAATTCAAGATGGCGTCCGCCGATACCATCATTGTTAGTGCAGTATGACTGAATAATGTCATGTAACACACCCAAATTTTGGTATTAAGTAATTTTTACAGTTAGTAACTTTGAAATAGTCTTATTTAAGTTAAAAATGGCTGACATTTTCTCACTTTTGGGCAACTCCCACAATTCTAGGTGGTGTCAGCAAATAACGTCACTCTGTCATATGTTACACCAATGTGGTATTTTTTATCGTTGATGACTTTTAAGTAGGGTCTATTTGAGAGGAAAATAACAGATGACACCTTAGCACCTTGAGCAGCTCCCATAATTCAAAATGGCGTTCGTTGATAACATCACTGATCAACGCATTGTGCCATATGACTGCATAATCTCGCATGGCACACTCGGTTTCTTGGTTTCAAGCTTTTTAAAATGTTAACTTTGAAGTAGAGTCCATTTAAAAAGAAAATTGTTGTGACACCTTGTCACTTAGGAATTCCCACTATTCAAGATGGCATTCGCCAATAACATCACTGTTCAACACCCTATGCGATATGACTGGATAATGTGCAATATCTTGGAAACTGTTAGAGGACAGAAAATACTACTTTGTTAGTCATCCATGTCAGTTTGAGATTTTCAAGATGGCAATAGTTGCAGTCATCTTGAAGGAGCATATTGAAACAGTCAGCTTTAAGCAGTGTTGAAGATATATTTTTTGAACTCATTTTCTTCCAAGCGTGCTTTCATACATAAAAGAATGTGGTTGAGATTTAAATATCTGCTGCATTTTATTGGCACTTTCAACTCTTTATGTCCCATAGTTCTGTAGCCGACTTTGTGTAGAAAGTATTAAAAAGTGAGAACCACAAGCCTGAAAAGTTAATTTAATCGCATCAGCAGCATTATTTTTTTCCTAAATATGCCAAGGTATCATTAATATATTTAACATTGACGTTTATTATAATTAATAAATACGACATTGCCTTTAAACATTTACGTTGACACTGGTTCTAGCTCATAAGAGAGAGCATGCTTCATAATTACTGTTCGAGAGCTAGCCTGCAATCCAATTAATCGGGGAAAATTTTATCCAATCAATCAATATCGTGTCTGAGCCTACTAAGTGTGTTTATTTGCTTTGGATCAAAACACGAGCTTTGGTATTGGTAAGGGAAAGCTTGATGCTCAAAAGTTTGCATTTGCTTCCTTCCGATCGATAAAGCATAATGATAGTTCTTGATGGCATCATGACCCGAGTCGCTATGTTTACAGTGTATTCTGGATCAGTTCTAGGATCCAGAGGGTCGATTAGACCGCTTAGCCACTGCTTTATTGCATCCTTGTCCACAGCATCTGATGAAATTCTAACCTTCACTTCATCTTTGTACTTGTCTTGTATTGCATCTTTATTGCCTTCAAACAACAGTTGCAAGTTATTTTCCAGTTTGACGCAAGTATGCCAACTTAATATGTTCTCAAGGTTTCGGGACTGACATGTGAGAATGATGACTATGATTCCACCTTGCGTGTCACCCTACCTCATGAATGATGAATCTATCCATATGTCGATCCACAAAGCATTCCGGAACCCAGGATTATGCAGCATGACACTTATCTTTAAGAAAGCGATCGTCAATAGTACAAGGATATCTTTTCATTGACCTGAGATGCACTAGGACGTAGCGCGGGTAGTTAGTGCGTCCTGCGGCGAAGATTACATGTTAATCACCTTCTTTCTTTGCCCTTACCTCTATCAGAAAACTGACTTTAAGAGGGCCGTCTACCCCCCTCCAGTTTTACTCGTTGACAAAAGTGACATCTGTACGGAATAAGTCGGAACTATAGTGTACTCCAGTTATGAATGGATCACTCCTTTGCAAGCAGCGAGCGAAAGAATTGCGCCAACTAATGTAATCCCAAACCAAATCTTGATGGATATTTAAGAATCGCATTCCCATTACAAAATAAATCCATTTATAAGTATGTGGAAAGCATGCATGTTTTCTGTACTTATACGATACTGTATGACACATTATAGTAAATTCAACGTTAATTTTAGCGATTTTGTGGAAGTTGACGAACCAACCACACTCCACAGCATATTATGTGTACATATTATTAATCTGTGGTCAGTATGTTCCGCGTTTGTTTAACAATATTAAATATCCACGTCTTCATTCAGTGCTGATTTGATACAGAAATGGAAAGAAGCGAAAATATTTACGCTCAAAAATTCTTACTATAGACCCTATCGAGGCAGTTCAAACACGTTGCCAAATTTAATTTGCTGAAAACACACTTCACCTATCCCGACTTCGGTGTCAGTAATACGTGGCGGTAGATGAGGAGAAGGGAGATGGCGTTTGACAGCCTTGAGGAAGAAGGAAGGAGATGGATGGCATATTGAATTGTTCATACACAAGCACGTATTTAGTCAACTCCCGCATTGTAAAGGAAAATAGGTACCTGACCGCCTCGCCTTGTGTTTACTTAGGACATGTCTAATTTCTTATCGTTCTTTCGCATTCTAGGAAAACTTTTTTTTTTTTTTAATCTACACGAATATGTTTTCAAGTGAATCTTAGACGTAGGAAGCTTTGCTCCGATTGTGATCTCTACCTCCACCCTATCAGGCCTCATTATCGTTTTTTTTTTGCCTTATCTGATAAAATACTCCGCTTTCAAATAATAATAACAAATGAGGCGGAGGGCTGTGCATATGCTACCGAAACCTAAAAACGAAATAACGCAAAAATTCTGGCGTATATTTCAACAAAGATTTCTAATAAAAATCAAAGTTCAAGATACGAAAAAAAAAAAAAAAGAGGGAGAGAAACAGAAAACTATGTTTGCTGAAAGAAACCACCACTAGATTTTGAAGTAGACTCTTGTTAACTTACAGAAAACAGAAGGAAAAACGTTTTTCAACCTATCGCCAGTGCTCAAGTGATATATATATATATATATATATATATATATATATAAACAAACTTTCGTAAACTTTATTTTGTATGGGCCATTCTAGTAGCTTTTGACTTCGATTATCCATCACGTTCTAGTTAAAATTCGCAATTATACCCTTACCTCTTCTAATCCACTTGCAGCACTGCATATCCCTTATTTTCTTCTTTAGCATAACATTGTACTTGTTCTGTAGGCTATTTTATTTTGTTAATTCCTTGCATTATTTACCTGTGTATACCGATATCTGCGACGGAAACCGCACAAATTCATTGCTACCAGATATCCGAATCCTGGAACCGAATCCAGATGTTCAAAATTCGGATCGAGATCTCGGTCACTATAGATTCCTTACTGGAATTCCTAATAATTATTATTTCACGATATATACTGTCAACGACCATATCCTCATCATCATTCAGCCGTTTTCTATCCACTGCTGGATGAACTCCTCCCCTCCTTTTTTTTCTTTCCACATCCACAGTCTGCTGCCATGTAGCTCCTGAAAAACGCTTGATTTCGTCTACCCATCTTTCATTTGGACGTCGTCTCGGTCGTTTCTTTTCTCTAGGAATCCAATGTAGTATATTTGTCGTCTACCTTCCATCTGCTCGTCTAGCTATGTGACCGGCCCATCGTCTTCGCAGTCTTGATTGTATCTTCTACCTTTGTTTGTGCGCGAATAAATTCACTTGTCTTCCTGTCCCTCCTGGTTATTCCTAACATACATCTCTCCATTGCTCTTTGTGTGACTCAATCTTTGAGTCGTTTCCGAATTCAGTGCCCAAGTTTCACAACCGTACATCATTACAGGTAAGTTATATTGATTATAAACTTTACGCTTCAGACTCATTGGTAGTTTGCTTTTGAAAATAAAGTGTAGTCTTCTAAACCAACTCCATGCCATTATACATCGTCTGTTTATTTAGTAAGTCAACTTCGCATTTGAAGTTTTGAGCTGGCCCATGTAAACATACTCATCAACTATGCATATTGTCTCTCCGATAATCTTTATTACCTCCTTTTGCAGCATGCTGATTGTATATGACTTTTTTGTTTTATTTAAATCCATTTTAAGACCTGTTTTCGAACTATCATTACACAGCTCTTCCATTCTGGTTTGTAGTTCTTCTGCAGTAAGCAAACAGGACTATATCGTCAGCGAATCGTAGGTGATGAAGATATTCGTCATTGATCTTTATTTCAACTTCATCCCAGTTTAAATTTTGGAACATACTTTCCAGAACAGTTGGAAACAGTTTTGGAGAAATTGAATCTCCTTGCCTTACCCCTTTTCTAACTCTTACATTTTGCACTTTCTTGATGTAGTCTAATGACAAATGTAGCAGTCGAGTAAATGTTTCGCAGTAACCTGATGTATGCCTTGATGTTCAAGCGATTTAAGTACTGCTGATAACGAGACCGAATCGAAAGTTTTTTCAAAATCTATGAACGCTCGACATAGTGGAAGTTCATATTCATTAGTCCTTTCCATAACTTCATTCAATGTTTGTATGTGGTCCATTGTGCTAAATCCACGACGAAATCAGGCTTGTTCCCTTCCCTGGTTAAAATCTAAGTCTCGTTCAATACGATTCAAAATAACTTTGGTGAACATTTTGTATAGAACTGACAGTAGACTATTTGATCTCTAGTTTTCGACGCCTTCTTTGTCCCCTTTATTGTAAAACAAAATGATAAAATAATTATTCCAACCTGACGGTACTTCTCTCTTGCTAAGGCAAATTGAGAATAATTTCGCAAGTTCCTCTTTCATCTTTTCACCTCCCCATTTAAACATCTCTGCTGTGAGTCCATCTTCTCCTGGCGATGTTCCATTCTTTATCTCTCAAAGTACTTTATCCACTTGTTCATTACGTCTGGAACATCTACATCATTTTCTTCTGAATCTTCTCTTCCTAGTTCTTCTTCGGAGTAATATAGTTCCTAGTTCTTCTGTAGAAATTTTCAAATGTTTTTATAATATCTTATTTATTTCGTGTTACGGTCCCGTCTGGTCTCGTAACTTGAATTATTCATTTTTTGCCTATCATGAGCTGCTGTTTGGTTTTCTGCAGGCTCCTGGTTTCCTCGACTGTATTTCTAACAAGATTTTCTTTATATCGTCGTACATCCTCTCTTATTTTCTTCCTTACGGTTTTATTTAGTTCTATGTACTCAA